>PVJH01021349.1:0-38940 GCA_004026705.1 Nesogale talazaci | reverse complement strand
GGATGGGTGGGTGGAGGGATTGTGGGTGGATCGGTGTGTAGGTGTTTAGGCGGGATGGTTGGGCAGATGTGTGGAAAGAAGAGGGCTTCTTCTGCACCTGCTGTGTCAGATGCTGTTCCTGAGCCCTTTAGTCTACACAGGTGCCCTGTGAGTACCCACTTCTGCTTACTAAGCACAGCGTGACATGCCCAAGGGCACGCAGCCATGTGGTGGACCAGATGCCAGTGCTGCGGCCTCAGGGGGCTTCTTGTGGCAGGCCTGGACACACACCCCCTGCAGATCCCTGTATCAATGTGGGGATGATGTGCAGCTGCAGGACCACCTGCTGAGCATGCGACCCCTGCACCCACAACTGTGCCAGCACCCTGGCCCTGCCGGGACTCCCTCACCCATTAGCAGGGCGGGGGGAGCCCAGTGCACCCCAGGAGCAGGGGCTGCACCCAGCGTGGCTCCAGCAGGGGTGTGGCCCTGTGCCCTCTGCTGAAGGCTCCTCCTTGTCCCGGGGTCCCATGGGCCCTTCACCGCCTCAGTAGCTGGTCCCTGAGACACCGTGGGCAGCTGTCCTTCTGCTCATAGACGGGGATGCCATCCCCACAGGGGGATGCAGATACTGCCCCCGCTGCCCCGTGGGCATGGATGGGAGGAAAAGCCACAAAGAGGAGGTGTCAAGGCAGTTCCAAATCCCCCTTTCCCTTGGACCCTGGCACAGAGAAGTGCCCGAGGCTGGGCTCTGTACCGAGCACACAGCCTCATCCTGCACCCACAGAACTGGCTGCGGGTCTCGAATTGCCAGCTTTTCCAGGGAGCAGCTCAATGGATAATCCACTGTCTCACCCCCCGCCCCCCCAGAGGACCTCTATTCCAGACTGGCTCCCCCAGACCAAGCTCACTGCCATTGAGGGAGGCCGCCTCGGTGGGTGCTGCAGGACTGGGCGGGACTGTCCCTGCGGCTGGCGGGGCTGAGCCTCTTGATGGGAGCAAAAAGCCTCGTCCTCCTCCCGGGCAGAGGCTGGTGGGCTTGAACGGCTGACCTGGTGATAAGCAGTCCACCACAGGACCACGACTCCCCCCCAGGCTCCTATTCCTCACAGGCTGGACCACCTCTGGCTGCCCACCTGGAGCACTGCCCACCTGCTGCTGGTACTCCAGGACTGGCACTTCCTCCCCGTCTTCGCTCGGGCCAAACTGGCGCCGCGTGGCGGAGAAGCGGAGGGCGATGCACACGGCCAGCTTCAGGTTGACGACGGACATGCCCGTGATGAATACCCGGCCGGTGGACAGGCTGCCCAGCGAGGCCCCGAAGCGCTGCCTGCCATCCTGCAGGGCCACAGGGAGGCCGCCGGGCTCAGACAGACACGTGTCTGGAGCCCAGGTCCCGCGGCCAGTCCGTCCCCACTTGACCTGCACACGGCCCTCAGTGACTGACCCCTGGTCAATATCATCAGACGCAGCCTGGGCAGGGGAAGCTCTCGGATGTCCAGACCTGTGAGAGCTCCCGGGAGTCGGCCCTCAGGTGGGCAGCCCACCCCGGCCTCCCTAGGGACCCTTGTGTGGCGCCAGCCGGCACCTGGCGTAATGGTTTGTGTAGGATGCTTGTTGGGGAGCCTCGGTGGGCCCGCACTAGGAAGCCCTGCACC
Organism: Nesogale talazaci; assembly: GCA_004026705.1. Lineage (NCBI taxonomy): Eukaryota > Metazoa > Chordata > Mammalia > Afrosoricida > Tenrecidae > Nesogale > Nesogale talazaci. The sequence continues at coordinate 37,303 of PVJH01021349.1, read as the reverse complement.
AGGACTCCCACAGAAACCATCCTTGGTGGCACAGTGGTTAAGCGCTCGATGCCGTGGACAGCACCAGTAGCTCTGATAGATGAAGACCGGGCCGGGGGGGTGGGCGGGGGAGGAATCCCAGGCTCCACTGTGGGGGCCCAGCTACCAGCTCCCCGGGAGGGACAGGACCCCCCCAGCTCTGGGGGCCGCAGTACCTTGAAGGGGTTGACATAGGTGCCCTCGGGGGTGACGTCCCCCGTGCGGTTCAGGAGGTTCTGGCGGGGGATCCGGACCTTATGGAACATGGCGAAGCTGAGAAGGGACAGGCGGGAGCTCTGAGGTGGGCTCTGTGGGGGCCTTGTACTCCCCGGGGGCCATGCAGGACGGGGTGCCATGAGCCAGGGGCTGCTCTGGGGAGCTGGCGGTGAGGGTGGGAGGCTCTGCCCTCCTTCCCAGGAGACCCACCTGCTGCTGCCCAGGACAGGCGTGGTCCCCAGCCCGGCCCGCCCACGAGAGGAGAGCACCCCCCGGTGGCGTGGCAGGAGAGCCGCAGCTGGCCACTCACCCATTATCCAGCCCGTTCTGCCCCAGCTTCCTGCCGATGTCGCCCACCATCACCCCGGGCATGGCATGCAGGGTCTGCGGGTCCCGGATCTGCACAGAGCCACGGGGCCATCAGGTGGTATGTATGTGGGGGGTGGAGGGGTAGGGCTCAGGGGCTCTGGGGCTCTGGGGCTTCACGGCTGAGCAGGGGTGTTCTGGGAGGGGCTGTGGGCTGATAATCATGCCCTGAAGATAGTCCTTCAGCGGTGAGCCCAGAAGCTTGCGATGTGGCCAGGATGCGGCCTCGGCCCAGGGACAGCGGTCCTTCCAGGGCTGGGACCGCAGACTTGGCGTGGGACCTGGGACCGGGACCGGGACCTGGCCTCTCATGGAACGCAGTGGCCACCCCGGGATGGCCCCCTTGCCTCTCCCCGATCGCAGTGAAGCACCCGCGACCTGGTCTTACCTGGACGATGAAGGAGTGCAGCCCGTGGCAGCGCCCATCCGGCATGTGCAGCTGGGCGAAGACCACGGCGTGCGTGGCCGTCTTCCCCATGTTGCCCACCCAGAACTTGGCAGCTTCGAAGTCGGGGGAGTGGAGGATGAATTCCTGTGGGGGAGGTCGGGGAGGGGGCAAGGTTGGCCCAGGAGGCCTGGTCCGTGGATGACACCTCCACAGAAGTCGGATACCAGGCCTTTCTCCATGGAACTAACTGCCGTGGGGGGTGGGGGAGCCACCACCCTTCGCTGGAGGCTGGGCACTTTAACACTGCGCCATCAGGGCCCACTGCACACCAGCAGGGGTGCTGCAGCCCCGGGTCACTCAGTGCCAAGGAGATGTCCTGACCCACTCGACCTGGTGCACGGCAGGACGGGAGTCCCCAGGAACGGAGACAACAGGGCCACGTGGCTGCACGTGCTGCTGCCTGGTGGCATGCAGGTGGCCTGAGCCCGCCTGCAGGGCAGAGGACACCTGCCCAGCCCTGCTGTCCTCACGATGGTTCCCATGCCTAAGCTTTACCCACGGCCACATCTGCGGTGTCCACCCACCTCATCTCAGGCCCTCCTCTCTCTCACTGCCCTCCACCTCACCAGGTGTGGTGTCCTTCTCCTGGGACTGGCCTCTCCTGACATGTCCAAAGTTCATTCACATGTGCCGCAGACACAGGATGTACACACACGTGTGCGTGCATGCATGCATGCACATATCTATGCACACATAGATATCTATACAATAGACACATGGGCGGGCGGAAAGCGTCCAGGTGGTGGTGCGGCTGGCTTTGGTCGTTCAGACCCACCAGCCTCTCCACAGAGGAAGACGGGGTCTCAGACACGGTGCCTGAGTGAGGGTTAGAGTGGGCACAGTGAAGGGGGATTAGTCTCTTCTCTCTCTCGTCTGTGGAGTCCCATGTGTGCGTGTGAGTGGACATAAATCCTCTGCTGTGCCATCAGCACCGACTCCCAGGGGCCCCTGCTCCCCCACGTGTCCCCCAGGCCTGAGGAAGTGACCCTCTTGCACTGGGCAAGGGGTGGGTTTGAACCTCCGACCTCTGGTCACCAGCCTGGCGCTTAACCACTGCACCACCAGGAGTCCTTCCACATCCTGAAGTGCCTGTGCTTACTGGCCCCTGCCCTGCCCGGCGAGCCCCAAGCCCTCCTCAGCTGTCCCTGGCCTCCCATGTCTCCTGGGCTTCTCCATCCCTGGAGATCCAGGGGCTCCGGGCACCTGCCTGCCAGCTGCAGGGATGTCCCAGGCAGAGCCAGCCAGGGCATCAGGTGCAGGCGGTCAGAGGCCGCACGAAGAGACCACCAGGTGCAGACAAGCACAGCCTGGGCCTGGTGGGCGGGTGGCTGGAGGTGCTGCCAGAGGCAGGGGAGGCTGCAGCCAGCTTGGTTGGGGGCTGGGGGGGTGGAGCACTGGGCCTGGAGGAAGGATGTCACTCCTGATTTATACAGTGTGACTGTGACTCAGGCTGCCAGCCAGTCCTCCTGCTGGGCTCTGGCTGAGTGACTCCTGCAGCATCTGCAGGCCTTTCTCAGGCAGTGCTCGGGCAGCAGGACCGCTTCACTCAGGGCCAGCAGAGGGCAGGGGTGGGGCTGCCTCAGAGCCTGGCTCTCTGAGTGACCAGTCACGTCTCCAGGGCGGCCGGGCACCCACCTGGGAGCTGGGGTCGTAGTGCGCGGTGGTCCGGATGCCCTTGGTGTTACTCCCGTGACTCAGCTCGGTCAGCGCAAAGCAGCCGAAGTTCTGGGGGGCGGGGAGGGAGACACAGGGGGAACGTGGGGGGGGAGGGCGCCGCTGCAGTCCAGCCCAGGGGACCCGGCAGACAGAAGACACTGAGAGGGGGCTCAGGAAGGGACCCCTGCTGCAGGCAGGCCCCAGGCGACCAAACAGAGACAGGGTGTGAGGGGACAAGAAGAGGGACTCTTTCCAGCCTAGCCCCGGGGGACCCAGCGGAGACCCTGGGACTTTGGGGGATGGACGTGGTGGTCTCTCACTCTGGCATGGCTCTGGAGGACCAAGGGGAGGTATGGGGGTGAGGGGGTGATGTGGGGGCTACACTCACTGACCAGCCCTGGGCGGCAGAGGGGCTTGAGAGGGGGCACAAGGGGAGACACGTGCTCTGACCTGACCCTGAGGGGCCAAATCACAGGCCAGCCTCGGGCCTGAGGGGGCACACCTGGGGGGTGGGGTCTGCCGACCTGGGTCACAGAGCAGCACTGCTCCATGGGGTCTTCCTGGCTGTCATCGGACAGAGCGGACGATGGGCAGGCAGCCCTTGCTCTGGGGACTGCTGGGTGGGTACAGACCACAGTCTCACCCATGGACTTGTCCATTTCAATGCCCCGAAAGGGCAGAGCAGAACTGCCCCTGGCGGTTTCCGAGGCTGGAGATCTGGACAGAGCACACAGCCTCGTCTTTCTCCCGCAGAGCAGTGGGGGGCTTGATTCGCTGCTGACTCTGGGGTTAGCAGCCCACGTGACCCACGGCACCACCTTGTCTTAGATCTGGGGACCTGGGGGTCTGCTGAGAAGCCTCAGGGAGCCTTCAACGTGGGGCCGTGACCCCTGGGTCCTCTCGGTGGGGTCCCCATGAGTCTGTAAGGTGAGGCACCCTGCTTCCTCACACACGGTGCTCGCCTCCCCACATATCCGTCCATCCACCTGTCTACCCCACGCCCTGCACACCCCCATCAACTCACCCACCCTCTCATCCATGCACACATCCATCCAACCCTCACTCATCATCTACCCTCCATCCTTGCACCTACCCACCTACACCTCATCCCTCACCCATCCATTCACCTACTCACCCAGGGACCTACCCATCCCTCCATCCTTCCTTCCACATATCTATCCGCCAAACCGCCACCCTCCATCCTTCATGCCACCCACCCACCCACCCCCTCACCCGTCCATCATCCATGCAACCACTCACTTAAGCATCTACCCATTGACCTCCATCCTTCAACCTACCCTTCCTCCATTCCTTCTATGAACTTACCCATCCACTCCATCTATCCATCCACCACCCATCCATCCATCACCGACCCACCCATCCACCACCCACCCATCCACTCACCCATCTATCCATCTATCAATCACCCATCTATTCATCCACCACCCATCCATCCACCCACACATCGCCTCATTCTTTCTCAGGCCGGCCTTCCACCTGTCCACCATCGTCCATCGGTCCATCATCCTCCCCATCCACCCCACCCATGCCTGCCTCACCCACCTCCATGCTGAAGACCTTTGGGATGAGCTCCAAGTGCCGCTCTGAGCCGGTGCTGAAGATGGCCGAACCAAACATCTGGGGACACAAGAAGGCCAGGTAAATGCTGAACCCGCAGCCCTCACCCTGCCCCGCTGCCCAGGTTCTCGGCAACTGCTGATCTGGAAGGGCTGGCCCAGCACTGGCCTGGGGACGTCACCACAGTCACTGCTGCCAGCCAAGGTGCAGCCCTGCGCCTCGGTATCCAGCCCTCAGAGCCGCTGCTGTGGTGGTGCCTCCACCCCCACAGGGGACCCAAGACTGCTGACCTTGACAGGAGCAGATGCCCACACCCTAAGTGGATGGGCACTAAGTGAATGGGCAGCTGTGCCCCCGGGGCTCCTTGGGTTGGGGGCTCCCCAAAAACCTAACCACTGCCAGACAACAGAACTGCCTGGCAGTGCCACCAAGGTTGCCGCTCTCCATAGGGGCTGAGGTCTCGCCTGTGCCTGAGACGCAGCTGGGGGGCTCTAAGCACCAGCCGGCTGTGAGCAGCTGAAGGCATCCTGCGGCAAGAGGGGGAGGAGGCTGCGCCCTTGGCTCTGGGACCAGAAGACCTTAACGGGGCCTGGCTGCTGTTACTGATCATTGGATCACAGGTTCTACTGAAAAGGATCCTCATCAGAAGGGGGGAAGTACAGACCAGAATCTGATCGTCTCCTCAACCCCTGGACGTTTACAGCCCTGGAGGCTGGACACACCCCTGAAACCAAGCGTCCTACAACCGGTTCACACATTCAAACTCCAGACATCCCATAAGGTCCTCGCGAAATCAAATCACCCTTCGGCACAGCCGGCAGTGGCTGTGGCCTCGGGCAGGGCACTCAGTGTCGATTTGTGAGGGGGGGGGGACTCAGATGGGAGGGGAGGGTGGCCACAATTGGACGCATGGAGCCGGACTGGACTCATGGGAATAGTAGGAGGGGTCTTCCATCCCTTGCAGCTGGAGCTGTGGGCCCCTCGGGCCGGTGAAGGACCCCGAGATGGATGGACAGACAGACTCAAGACTCCACTGACAGGGTAGACTTTGGGGGGCTCGTAGTGAAGGCCCGAGATGAGGGTCTTGTCTCCAAGCAGGCAGTCCTCCCCGAAGCACCTCCCGCTATCCACCAGGTTTACTACTAGGCTGGCCTAGAGGGCGACTCGGACAGAGATGAGGTGCAAGACCCTGAAGGCCCTGGTGCCAGAGCATACAGGCTCTGCCCCGGGGTGGCGGCAGTGGTGCCTGTGGAACAGGAAGACATCAACAAGTGCCGGGCTTGTGTCTCTCTCAGAAACCAGGACTGGGGAGCCGGAGAACAGCTAGAGAAGAGGAGGAACCTCGTCCCATGGGACTGACTAGATGACCATGGACACCCGGAGCACAGTCTCCCCTGGAACTGAGTTAGACAAGACCAAGTGTCCCCGCTGGCCCATGAGAAATGCACAAAGCCAGCTGAGAGGGCTCGCGGCCATCTGGGGACACTCTGAATGGCGGGAAAGAGAAAGAAACTGCAGGGCATGCTCTGGAATCATGGCATCAGGGTGACGAGCTTCACGTGTAGGAAGGGGTGTGTGGGCAGGGCCGGGCGGGGGGGGGGGGGGGGGCGGTGCGCTCTGCTGTGGGTATTCCCAACAACAATGGAAAGCAAACAGAACCAGGCCCCTTGCCCTGGAGACCATGCTGCTCGCAGCGGCCGTTCAGGGCTCAGAGACACTGATTTGAGCCCCCTTTTTATCCGGCTGGTGGTTTCGAACTGCTGACCTTAGAGGTCACAGCCCAGCAGGCTCGCGCTCCCCGCCAGGGTCGCTCAAGAGGGTGGGGTGACACCCACCCTTGAGCAGCACTCCGTACAAAGGAGGGAGGCACTCTCCCCGAGGTGGGTCGTGGACGTGGGATCTGCACATGGGGCTGGGACTGGGAGGCCATCCTAGGCAGCTCATGGAGGTAAAAGAGAAGCAGACGGGGTGGGGACGCAGGTCTCGGGAAGGCATCATGCAGTCCCGTGAAGAGGAGGCCATGGAGGCTGCAGGACGGGCGGGCGTGTGCCCGGGAAAGGTTGGCTTGCCACTGAGCCCCACAAGCTCTGCCTGTGTTCTTGTTGTGTTTTGTTTTTTGGGCATCCCTGCCCTCTGGTGGTGGGAGTAGGAGGCCCAGCCTTTGCTCCTGTGGAGCTGGAATTGAACCTTCATCCCAGTGGACCGCAGTCCCGCACACAACCACTAAGCCACTGGGGTTCAGCCCCTGCCTCTGTGTTCTATCCTGAAAACTAACACACTCACTGCCTGTAAACAATCATGCCCTACATCCTCCATTTATGAACCAATGTCCTCCCCCCACCCCACATCTGAGTCCATGCAGCCGGGCCACAGGTCCCGGTCAGGCAGCAGTGACATCGATGTCACAATGGCAGGCAGCAGTGACGTTGTGATGTCCCCATTCCCCACGATGTGACTGGAGGGCACCAGCCAACCAGGTGTCAGAGGACCAGGCTGTGCTTAGCCTTGACTTAAGGGGACAACAGCCACAGCCCTGGTTCCATGTTGGGAGGTGGGGATGGAGAGGCTGTGTGGCAGCAGCATGTCATCCATCTCTCCAGAGATAAAGGAGAGAGACCAGCAGAGGAGGAGGGGCCGCAGCCTACTGAGAGCAGCTTGGAGTGGGGCATGCCCTTTGGACCCAGGGTCCAGGTGTGTGTGTGTGTGTGTGTGTGTGTGTGTGTGTGTGGTTTTTGGCTCTCTAGGGCGGCGCCTCTTGGACACCCCACAGCCAGCGTCCTGGGCACCACTCACCATCACGTCCAGGATGAACTTGACGCCCAGGGACCAGTCGTACATGCCCAGGCAGTTGATGAAGGTTGGCAGCCGCAGGGAGGTCTTTAACATGTCCCTCAAGTTCAGCAGATCAAGCTCCAGGATGCGCTTCAGGCGCAGGAAGGTCCGCTTGCGGTACTCTTCCAGCGGCAGGGCGGCGTCCCCCTGCTTCTCGAACAGCGGGTCGCTCTCCATGATCTCGAAGATGGTCCTCTGGTGGGGGGCGAGAGGGAGACGGGAGGTGGGGGAAGGGGGGCTCCTCCCCGGGGCGGTTTAAGCCACCAGTCTGCCACGCTGGGCAGCAGTCCCGAGTCCTGCGCGCCTCCATGGAAAGCAGGCAGGGCCCGTGCGTGCGGGAAGGTGCCCCCTGCCCTGCGCCAGCGCTCCGCGACCTGGTGGAGAAGTTCCTGACTCGGAAGGAGTGACCACCCTCTGGCCTTGGTTAAGCATGCCATCCCCCGGCCCTTTGAGTTCGAAGGGGGTAGGGTGGGGGTAGCTGTGGCCCCGGTCGCAGGCACCCTCTCTGAGAGACCAGGACATCCCTGGGAGCCTGGGCAACGGGCACCCTTGTCAGCCTGACACTGACACCAAGGCCGATTGTGTCTGCGACTGACAGGCTCGAAACTAGTACCAGGACTGTGGCATGCACGCACGCACGCACGCACGCACGCACGCGCCGAGGCCACACCCACCTTGAAGCGGAGCATCTCCTCGCCCTCCAGGAAGAGCAGCAGGTCCCTCCAGGAGAAGGAGGCGCGCGCTCGGTAGGCCTGGAGCGGCCCCTGCGGGGGGTCAGGCAGCAGCGCCTCCACCCCGCCGCCTTCCAGTGTGGACGCCATGAGTGCAGAACCTGCGGGCACAGGGGTCGCACTAGCCCGCGGCCTCCCGGGGCAGTGCGGGAGGACTCTGACCTATGAAAGAAACACCGCCCACCCGCACCCCAGGGAGCGGGAGCGAACCAGGGGTTTCCAGGCAGACTGGGAGCGTCCCAGTGGCGCGGCGGCTGGGGCGCTGGGCCGCGCACCACCAGGTCTGCAGTTTGGCTCCAGCAGTGGCTCTGCGGGAGAAAAGGGGCATCTGCCCCATACAGCGTGGCGTCTGGACAGCCACCTGGCTTAGGTCCCCAGAAGTGGGAGTGAGCTGGGGGCAACAGCTCTGGGTTTTCATTCAATCCAGACGGATCTCACAGCCCAACACACACAGAAGCCAAAGCGCCGACAGAAAGGCCTGCGAGGACGCTTCTCCAATGGAGGGAGATGTGGGCTTGGCCAGAGCCCAGGGGCCAGGTCCCTCTGCTTCGCTGGTCATCACGGGCATGGTGGTCAAACTCCACCACGCGCAGACCCACAGGTCCAGACCTCCTGCCCGCTGGACACTGCTGACCTCCCTGCCCAAGCCCCCACCATGCCCAGACCCACAGGTCCAGACCTCCTGCCTGCTGGACACTGCTGACCTCCCTGCTCCTGCCATGTCACATGTCACATGTCTCAAAGACCCTTCACACCCCAAGCTTTTAACACACACACACCACCATGTGACGCAGCTCCTCCAGGCTCCATGTCACATGGCCTTGTCTCCAAGGCTTCCACCAGTTGCAAATCTGAGAACCGTTGTGGGAACTCTCTCCCTGGGACCCTGATGTGTCCCCAAGCCCCCTGGTTTATCTCCTTGTCAGGGCTGGATTCTTTGGCTGCGTCCTGGTCTGATGCAGGTGTTGGTTTTAAAAACAAAACGGCTTCCAGGTGAGTGATTACAGAGCTGCTTAAAATAAAGTGACCAGACATCCTGCTTTTTAACAATTTAACAATGTCCCGTGGCGTTTTAAAATACTATTTTTGTGTTCTATGAAAAATTTTGTTCGTTTGGTTGGTTTTTGGCATCATTGCCCTCTGGTGGTCGTGGGAACTACCTAGTCTTGCTCCTGGAGAGCCGCTGCTGGATTTGAACCACCAAGCCCACGGGCCGCAGTCCTGCACTCAACCACTATGCCACCAGGTTCAGCCCTCTATGAAAATTTTTGTTGCTCCATATAGACCAAATTTTTAATCAAGTAACACCCCCCCACCCACCCCCCATCAATGGTGTCCCACTTAAAATCTGGTCACTTTAGCGTAAAAGCACTCTTCCCCTCCCACCCCGGCCCCCCATCTCCCAGGCTGAAATGCCCAGACTTCACTCAGGGTCACACAGCTGCCATCTGCCACCCAACACTAAACACATGGCCCCCGAAGGACAGAGAATGGGTTCACAGGGTTTCCGGGATGGAGCTCTCGACCGAAGCTCATCTTCCTCCCAGGGAGTGGCTTGTTGTTGTTGTCGTTGTTGGGCGGTCGAACTTGGTCACAGTGACCCACCCAGTGTGCAAAAGAAGGAAACGCCAGCCAGCCCCATGCCATCTTCATGATCATTGCTTTGGAAGCCCATAGTGGCAGCCAGGAGAGAAACAGCAGTTACAGCCTCTGTCATCAATTTGACACTTCAGAGGGAAGGGGTGGAGTTTAGCTTGTCCATCAGGTCGCAGCTTGATGACCTCACTTGGAGGCGATAAAGCGCTCTCGGGAGGTGGAATATACACACACTCCCTGAGAGACCATCCCCAGCTGACAAAACACCTGGTGCTATGCTAGAGCCCTGGGACTGGAGAAGTCACATGGAGACCCCTGCCAGCACGGAGATGCTTCCACCCCACTGGAGCCATACGACTTTCCACTCACTGGCCTGTGATCTTCCTGCATTCAGCCTCATTGCGTGTGCTGCATGAGTCTAAAGTGTAATCTGTAGATTGGTATTAGACATAGGGGCTAACATTGGACTTATGGACTTGATCTGGAGTGGGCTGGGATGTTGATTCTCAATATTCAATTGCTCTTTTAGATAAAGCTCGTTCTCATACACAAGTATCCGTGAATTTGTTTCTCTCGTCCACCCAGACTGACGGAGAGGCCTTCCTCTTTTTCATGGACCCTCTACTAAGCATGATGTCCTTCTCCAGGAGCCAGTCTGGCCTCACCATGTGTCCAAAGTACGAGATGAATTTTTGCCATCCTTGCCTCTAAGGCGCATTCTGGCCGAACTTCCCCTGGGGGAGATGTGCTTGCTCTTCTGGCAGGCCGTGGCATGTTCAATATTGCTCTCCAGCAGCACAGTTCAGATGTATCTATTCTTCCATCTTCCTTGCTCAGTTTTCTCATGCGTGTGAGGCAACTTGGGGCTCTCAGTGAATGAGAGCTCAACACGTGGAAGTCGTCCTGGTGTCGTCTGTTCTCTTGGCTCTGGTGCACCTGGGGACTGTAACCACCATGCCCCTGCTGACCCCGAGTCCCAAGGTCCTAAGCAATGTGTCCTGTCTCTCCGCCCACCCCACCCACCTTGGCTCCATGCTACCTGAGGTCGCTGACATTAGCTGTTGGAGACAGAGCCCCCTCCATTCCCAATAGCAATGTTTACTGGCTGCGGACTTGGCATGGGACTTGCACCTCTGTCCTCCAGTGATACCCTCCTGGTGGGTCACATGCCTTGAGAGATGCCCAAGGTTCCCGGGCAGAGGCAACCCAAAGGAAACAGCCAGAATCGCTTCCCCCATTGTGAACAAGCAGCTGCTTAAATAAACCCAGGGGCAAAGTCCAAGTCCCAGGCCTCTGCGGACCCACTTTCTGGGCGAGCGCCTGGCGGGTCCTCATTTCCCCACGCACCCCAGGGTGCTCCCCAGCAGCTGCAGCAGGAGCACTGTACCCCCCGCCCCCCCCCCTGCAGCCAGACCTTTGTATCTGTTGCACCCCCACTTCCCTCTGGGGCCCTGCCTATGCCCAGGAGTAGCACCCCACTTCTCTGAACCTGGACAGTGGTGACCGTTTCCCCGTGCTTACTCTCGCTGCGCTTCCCGCAGGACCCCTGGGCGTTCCGCTCCGCTGGGCCGCGGTTGCTGCACCTGCCCCGACCTTTGCACCACCTGGACTCCTTTCTTTACGAGCTTCCGGCCCCTTGCACCTGCCGCTCCTGTCGCCAGGTGCCCCCCACTCTGCACCAGCTGCGACCCCATTTCCGGGCTCCAGACCCTGCTGCACCAGCTGCACTCGTTTCCCCGCGCGCCCCAGGTCTCCGGCCCCGCCAGCTCGCACACCGGCTGCAGACCAGGCTCGGCCCCCCAGCCCCCACCGCGCCCCCCAGGCGCCCGGCGCACACGAACCTCGCTCGACCGCTGCCTACTGGACGCCTGCTGGACGCTCGCTGACCTCGGGACAGGATGACTTCGTGGGGCCGGGCGCCGCCTCTCGGCCTCCGTCCGCCCCGGAGGCGGGGCCCCCGTGCTCCCGCCCCGCCCCTCGCGTCATCGCGCCGCGCCCCCCACGCCGTCACCCGGGAGACGCAGGACGCGGGGGTGCGCTGGGCAGCAACCCCCTGCCGTGCCCGGGCGAGGGCCTGAGGGCTCTTGCCAGGTCGCGAGGGGCTTCTGCAGGAGCAGTCCTGCTGGTCGGCCGCTGCGCAGCGGCTTCCTGGGACCCGGCCGAAGCACACGCCGCGCCGCAAGAAGCAGATGGGCTTTAGCAAGGGTCCTGCTGGCATCCACAAGCGAAGCTCCTGGGAGCAGCAGTCTGGAGGTCAGAGGACGGTTGCGCCGGTCAACCTGCCGCCGCGCCGCAGCGCTTTCGGCGCCGGAAAGCAAGAGCGTTCCTCTGAGGACCCGAATCAGGACTGGAGACCATGGCAGAGGCGTCGCCGTCCCGCGGTGTGTGGAAGGGGAGAAAACATGAGGGCCGATTAGAAAGGCTTACGACGGGATCCAACCTTCCACCACCCGCGGGGGCCTCAGCAGCTCACGACGGAAGGGCACGGTCACCGGAGCGCTGGTGGCCCGGGGGGCTGCTGACTGCAAGGCCAGCAGTTCAAACCCTCCAGCCGCTCCGTCGGAGGAAGGTGAGGCTTGGGAACGGCCTGAGAGCAGTGGGCTTGCATGGTTGACATCTGAACCCGCTCCTTGGCAGTGGGGTTCTCTGGTCATTTCACACGCACTGGGACTGAGGACAGAGGTGCCCCAGGGAGCCCAGCCAGACCCAGGCTTCTGATTCCTCCAGCTCCCTGCGGCCATGCAGTCGGTCCGGAGAGGACACCTCTGGGGAGTGGGCACCCCCAGCCTTGGAGTGGCTAGTGAGTGGGGGTTTCATCCTGACTTCAGCCACCTGGTGGTGTGTACCCGACAGAGCCCACTACTACTATCTCCTGTGCTTGACCCAGACGGGGAGCCTTAGCTTTCTCCTGAGGAGGGGGGCGGTGGCTTTGAACTGCTGAGACTCTGAGTAGGAGCCCCCTGGCAGGTTCATGGTTAAAAAAAAAAAAGCTAGAGAATTGAAGTTAAGGTCAGGAGACCAGACGGAGATACTCAGGCGATGTTTGGAAGCATCCCCTCCGTCTGTAGCGTCAGGATGGACCGGTGGCCAGAGAAGAATACCGTGCCTGCCTGGTAGATGGTCCGCAAGTAAGGCCTCAAAGAGCAAAGGTCAGGAGGCTGGCACCGCACTGCGAGGGCACTGTGTTGTACAGCCCTCACTTATAGTTGGACTCCCAGAAAGCCAGCCGTGTGCACAGGCCTCTAGAAGTAACGAACCAGAGAAACAAACCCGTAGACACACCAAGGTGTAGGAGGAAGAGCTTTGTAGACAACAGCAGTTGACTATTGAGAAAACATCCCAGTCCAGGCCAGATGCAGTCCCAAAGTGCGAAACTAGCCCATATGTCCGAGGCCATCTCTAAAGTCCTGGTCAGACTCACACAACGCAGGCCAGGATGCTGAATGCAGGCAGGTTGCAGGCCAGGGGGTGGGATGTCTTGTGGATCCAGTGGCAGTATAAGCGTCTCAGCACTGGCAGGGCACTCTACAGGACCCCTTCAGGTAAGGGCACCAGCATAGCTCTGTCTGTCTGTCTGTCTTCTCCACAGGGATGTCTCCCAGCGAGTCCGCGTGTCCTGCTTCCAAACGAGGTCATCGAGCTGTGACTTGATCGACAGGCTACATTCCACACCTTCGATCTCCCATGGACACCAGAAGATGTAATGCTTTTCTATGCCGGCAAGGTAGAGAAACCACCACCTCACTGGACAGGGTTGAACTGCCCCGGTGGGCGTCTGAGAATGTCACTTGGTACAGGAGCTGAAAGCCTCGCCATCCTCTCATGGAGCTGCTGGCGGTTCCGAACGACAGACCTCACCTTGAGGTTAGCACCCAACTCGCTCTTCTAGGGAGAAAACTAGGCACTGCTGAAGGCGGTGCTTCTGGGTCAGGCAGAGGGTGGGGCGGAGCGGGAGGAAAGTTACAAAGCGGAGACACTTTGTTCTCATCCATAGCGATTTCAGAGCTGAGCCGCTGCCATCGCCAAATGAGCTGGCTAGTTTCACCCTGCAGTTGCTGCTTTCTGCCAGTTGGTGAACAAAGCACTCTGCCAGGGATTGATTTTCTGCAGTCCACCTCTTTGCTCGCCGCAATCTGAATTGCCCCTTACTCAACTGACCAGAGCTAGGCCAGAGGTCGGCAAACGCTTGAGACCGAAGAGTCAATCCTGTCCCTCCTAACAGCTTTAAAATCCCTCAAGAGCCTTAAATATGTTTTTCCAAAGGAAATCGATGTGATCTGAAATAATAACCGAGATGCTTCCTGTGTGACTTCACAGCCGCACGTTCACACGGAGAGAGGCGCCTATGGCTTTCCAGTCGCAGGTTGCCGACGCCTGAGCGAGTTAAATGGACTGCAAAGGGCTGTGACCCCAAGCTCCCCCACAGGAAGGGTAGTGAGCGCGGCCCAGGAGCAGGTGGTGTTTCCTAATGTTGTGGGGGGCACGGTGGGCCGAGCCCTCTGGGCGGCACCCACTGGCAGCAGCTAAGATAAAAGGTGCCTCGGTGGGTTGCTGGGTGCGACCACCCCTGAGCTGCTAACCACAAGGGCAGTGGTGCAAACCCTTGAGTTCTCTCCCCCAAAGAGTGACATCCCAGAGAGGCTGGGGGCCCCTCAGGGACACGGTGCATTGGGATTGGCCTGGCGGGGTGAGTTTGGAGTGGGAAAAAGCAGCGAGTGCAGTCCTGACTTGGGAGTCAGAACCAACCCCGACACAACAGCTCTCTCGCTTCCAGAGCTTGGAATGTTCTTGGGCTCCATGGACCTGTCATCCATTCCAACCCTCTCTCTCCATCCCTGGGAGGTGTTGCAAGACGTGCCCTTGGACCCTGCAGAACCGGGTTCTAACCCGGCTGCCTTTTCACAGGCAACCTCTGCCAGAAACCCCACTCCCGCCCTCCTTGTTTCACAAGTCATTACACGTCCACAGAAAGGGCAGCACTGGCTCTGCAGAAAAGCCCCATTTCTGGGCTCGACTGCAGTCTGGTCTGATGGCACTTTTAGTTGGGGGAGGGGGAGGTGCATCCACGTTTGGCTGTGGCAGCACCTCAGTCGTGAAATCCACATAGGGTGGCCACTGAATCATCTCCCATTTGTGGGCAGGGGGGTTCACCAGCTCATTCTCTGAAGCAGTGTGCCAGGGCTTTCTTGCCAGTTAGTCTGCCGAGTTGGGAAGTTTTGCTACACTGTGCTCAGCATCATGCAGCCTCTGGAGACGTTGGTGCTTGGGCCTCACTGGTGCCCTGCACTGCCACGGTGCCACTCTAGCTTGTGAAGGGTCTCCTCATTTTCATGGCGAGGTGGACCAGTAAAAGAAATTCCATTTTCCTGAGCTGCTGAGTTACTCGCCGACTCTCCTTCCCACCTTGGAAAGTTGACTGCTCGTTGATCTGCCCGTTCTCCCTCTGCTTCCAGGAAAGTCCCTGCTGTTGATTGATTTTACAACGTACTCCCATGTTCCCAGGTTGTAGACACTACAATTAGCTTTGACTAGTCTTCAATGTATCGTTTGTTCTGGTTTAATATTGTTTCTTTTGATGTTGCAATCTGAATGGTGTAATCTTGTTAGAGTAATCAGAATGACTAGTCAATGTTCGTCTTTTTTTTTTCTTTCTTTTTTTTCAGGGGAAAGTGCGAACACAGTCTCCCACTACCACACATTATGCAGTCGAGTGTCCCACATTTGGGGAAATCACAGGGGTCCGCACATCGATAAGCCTCGCCCTGGGAAGACCACCTTCGTGATCATGGCATCTCCCCTGCCAGGTAAATATGGTCTTGTTTCTTTTATGATAAGGGATATACCTTGTACTGCACGCTTGCTCTTCTTGAAGTTACCAGAATGTCATCATCCATGCTGGACCCTGTAATGCTCCCTAACGCTAAAGAATAGCAACATTAGTTTTGCTCTCTGCTTCTGTCCACGACTGTCTTAGACAAAGGGTAAATGAGTTTTTCGCTTTTCAAAGATGGACTGAAAATGAGGACTCGGGACTGCACTCACTGAGAATCGCCTTTACATTCTAGCAGTCTGGTTACAACCGGATAAAGACTTCAAAATCATCAAGACGTTATCGCGGCTGGCATTTATTTCAACCCGCAACAACGGAAGTCCCTCCCACACGCTGTGAGACAGGCTCGCTTCTAAGGGGCATTCTGGATGGACTCCCTCCGCCAGCGGGACCTGGTCCCCGACCCGGGGGCCCCCCGCCTTCCCCGCCCCACTCCCCGCAGCGCCCGCTCTGCGTCCAGAGCCTCGCGTCTGTCCTTGGGCCATCTACTGCCAGGACACGCTGCGCCTGCACGGTGGGTCCCGTCCCCGCCAAACTAGAGGGCTGCCGCGCCTGCGCACTGGGAACCTGCCCCGAGAGAGCTGCACCGCCGCGGGTTACTCGCCGCCCGTGACGTCAGAGCGCAGCGACGCCGGCGCGCCGGCTCACGTCATCACGCCGCGCCGACGCCGGCTCCGGCACTGGCAGGCATGGCGGAGGTGGGTCGGACGGTGGTGCGCGACCCCGGCGCGCTGCTCCCGGGGGCCTTCTGGGCCGCCGTGGCCGTGTGGCTGGAGAGGCCGCAGGTGGTCAATAAGCGGCTGTGCGGGGCCCGCCTAGACGGCCGCCTGGAGACCCGCCTGGACGGCCGCGGGGCCCTGGACGCTCGACCCGCGGCCGGCGAGGGCGCCGCCGAGCTGGAGTCGCTCTGGGACCACCTGTCGCAGAGCCTCGGCGACGGGGCCTCGCTGGCCTTCCTCGCCCGGCCGCCCTCGGACGCGCCGCGCAACCTCGACGTGCTGCTCAGAACCGTCATCCCGAAAGCCAGAGCCCAGTGCCCGCGCAGCGGCCCGCGGCGGGAAGTGGTCGTGCAAGGTCAGAGCCTGGGTGGTCGAGGCTGTTGCGGTGGGTGCACAGTGCCCCGTGCCTCGCCCCGTGCTTTCTCGGCCGAAATCCAGGGGGCGCAGGGGTGGGAGTGCGGTGGTGTCGGAAGGCTTTAAGAAGGTGAAGGCAGGGAGCACTGGACGTTGAACGGCGTTGTTGGTGACAACTGCTAGGGCCCGACACAAAGAAAGACCCACTGCCCAGCCCTCACGATTGCTCCTGAGCCCATTGTGGTGGGCACTGTGTGCACCTGTGCCCTTGAGGGCCGGCCTTTCTCTCCATGCCCCTCCTCCAGGGACTGGTCCCTTCCGACTGCATTTCCATGCATGTGAGGCAGGACCTTACCATCCTGGCCTCTAAGGAGCATTCTGGCCGCATTTATTCCTAGACAGATTTGTTTGTCCTTGTGACAGTCCGTGGCATTTTCAGCCACTACGATCCAAGCACATTATTCCCCTTCGGTCTTCGTTATTCAGTGTCCAACTTGCACATGCCTGTGAGGTGACTGAAAATGCCCCAGAAATGAGGAATTCCACAGGTGTGGACAGTGGTGGCCTCATGGTAGACTCCTTGCCCTCCATGGGCAGGCACCTCATGTGCAGCTGTCACCCGTCTGCCCAAGAAGATGTGTGTGTTGTTGGGGTGCGGGATGGGTTTTAGCACAGCTACCAGATGAAGACTGAGTAGGAAAAATAAGGCCTGACCATCAGTGTCTGGAAACCAGCCCGTGGAAACGCAGGACACAGTGGTGTCCTCTACACAGTCATGGGGTGATCACTGCAGGAGGCGAGGGCGGGGCCAACACCACCAGAGCTGACCAGATAGCAGCCCTACCTGTGGATTAAAGCGGATTAAAGTGGGCAGGTGGATTAAGGCGCCAGCTAGTTGATGATTGCCAGAGTGGACACAGTGAAAGCAGGGCTGCGCCTCCCATACACAGGTGCGGACCCAGCGACCCTGCCAAACTGACGATTGTAGTGTCCTCGATGGGAGTCATACAGAGGCATAGTGACATGCCATCCCCCCTCCCATGGGTGGCTGCAGGTTCTGTAGGCCTTGGGGTGAGCAGCCAGATACCACAGCCCATGCGCTAGCCGTTCTGCGGAGTAGACCAGCTGGCTGCTGTTGGTCGCAGCCAGAAAAGCACAACAGTCCTGAGCACTGTACGGTCCTCCTGCCTGAGCCGGTGGCAGCAGCCACTGTGTCCACACATCTCCTGGAGGGCCCTCTTTCCCTGCTCCTCCCCTTTGTCAGGCATGATGCCCTTCTACATCCTGGTCTGGCTCCGGCCTGACTTCCTCCAGGCAGGCCTGTTTGGTCTGGCAGCCCTCGGGGCTCAGTACTCTCCCCCTAGCACCCTACCTGCCACACATCATTCTCTGAGCTTCCCCATCCACCGACTGGTTCTCACCAGTGAGAGACCAGTGTGAGGTGACAGAGTGTATTTGGGTTGGGTGACGTCTTTGCTCTGTCATGCCTCCCGAAAGAGGTCTGGGCGGCAGGTCAGCGCCATGCAGTAGGGAGATCATCCACTTTCTTGTCCACTGTTTCTCTGGACCTTGCCTGCGGATCCAAGTGAGATGAGACATGCAGAGGGCGTGTAGTAGGCCACAGAGAGGCAGGGCAGCTGTCTGGCCCCGGGTACCCCCAGGCAGTCCCGTGAGTGGGTCAGCACTTGGCATCCCTGACTGAGGTACCTGGGGATCAGAGCCTGTCTGATGGGATCCTTGCATCGGGAATGGGGGTAAAGCCAGTGCAGGGGTTGGAAATGGAAGAGCGGCGGCGTTTGCAGCCCGCACGTTCCCACTCTGGGTGAACTCTTCTCGTGGACATCGTCTTCGATGGGTCACCAGGGGCAAGTGCAGTCTGCTGGCAGCAGGGGCACAGGGGCAAACCCCAAGCAGGAGCACCGTCGAGGACGCGTGCCCCTCTCTGGGGTCACAGCTAGGCCGAGACGGGGCATCTGGATTCAGGCTGGGGCAGAGGTTTCCTCACCTCTAGCTGCACGCCTCCAGCCTGGCATTTCCACCTCGCGGCTGCCCCCGAGGTCTGACCAGCAGAGCCCATGCTGCACACAGGGCCTGCCAGGCAGCGCATCTCCTGCTCCTCGCAGTCGGGGTGCTGGATGTAGGAGCAGGCATTGCCCAGAGCGCATGGCAGAACTGGAGGAGGGTGGCAGACCGTGCCCACCCGTGGTGCCTGCCAGGAGCAACGCAGAGTGGGGCAGTGGGCACCCTCCTCTCCCTCCCCAGATGTCCTCGGCGGGACTGTGACTTTCTTGCCACTGGAGGAAGACGCTGATGGGAACCTCAGGATTCAGACGAGCAACGTCTACCAGGTGCAGCTCGGGCGCCGCCAGCAGGAGTGGTAAGGTGGCTGAGCAGCCCGCGCTCGCTTCTCTGGGCGCAACAGGCGTGCTGGGAGACCTGGGTCACTCGGAGGAGGGTGGGTCCGTAGAGAACTTCGACCTGTCCCGCTCATGTACCTCCCTCTCCTCCCCAAAGGTTCGTGTCTGTTTCGATTGTCTGTCCAGAGCGCTGGCACTCTGATGGGGTTGTCTACCCCACACCTGCCTGGCTTGGAGACGTCTTGCTGGCCAAGCTGGCCCGGTGGGCGGTCGGGAATCGGCCGAGCAGCTTTAAAAGCACCCTCTCCCTCATCGCCGTCGCCCGGTACAGCCAGATCTATGAGGAGCTCAAAGGGAAATTCCGGCCCATGGTCAAGGTAATGCTGGGCAGCCTGGTGGCACAGCGGCGTAAGTGTTGGGCGGGTGGGTATTGGCTAGGTCGGCTCTCTGAGCTTGTCGGTAGCTGGCGTCCGCACCAAGGCAGGCGGCCCCTGTAGAGTCCCGCCTTGGAAGCCCCTGGGGCAGGTCTGCTGCCCTTTGCCGTGGGCCCCAACGACGACTCAGTGGCCTTTAGCAGGGGGCTTGCGTGTCAGGTCTGGGTAGACCCCGTGCCCACATTTCACAGATGACGTGGTCGCTCAAGGAAGGGAAGCTTGTTCTCCCGCATCTTCACATCACACAGGGGTGGCCAGAAGTCAGGTGCACCCCCCCACCCCTACCCCTGGCCCAGTGTGCAGAGGTGTCCGGGGGCGGGACTGAAGCTTGCACAGCTTGTGCCGGGCAGTTCTCAGAGGCACTGAGTGATCCTGCAAGGCGAGGCTCAGGGCAGGATGACCACCTGATTGCGTGTACACACACACACACACGTTTCCATATTGGAGTCCCACCGAGTTTTAATTCCATCCTACGTTGCTTATATCCCTGGGCACGTATCCGTACGTTGCTCACTCCCGGCTGTGGCCTCTGCCACGTGCTGCCCCTTGGCACCCCTTCCTTCCCCTCCATCTGTTTGCTCCATCGTGGGCTCGCCGGGCGCGCTTGCTGGGGGCCATGCATGGTGGAGTGCCGCGGTGTTCACCGTCTGCCCAACCCCTCCAGGTGTGGCCCGAGGTGACCGACCCAGCCAAGTTTGTGTTTGAGGACGTGGCCATCGCCACCTACCTGCTGGTGAGGTTCGGCGGGGTCTGCGGGCGGGGTGGGCCGAGGGGAGGCTACGACTGTGGTTGTGCCTGGCAGTCGGTGTGACCCTGCAGGCTTGCCCTGCCTCAGTGGAGCTGTGTCTGGGGCCCGGCCCCAGCTCTCTCAGATAAGTCTTCCCCGAGGGCACTCCCCAGTGTCCTGGCAGTCTGCCCTGGGCTGTTTTGCAGTGGGCTCTGTGTCCATGACCTCTGTGCAAACGTGTTGAGGGAAACGCCGCCCAGGCCCATCACAGAGACTCCTCGGGAGGCGGTGGCAGAAGTGTCGGCCGCATGACACCGCCCGCTGCGGCCTGGCCCTCTGGGGTATTAGCTCTGATCCCTCGAGGGCTCTTGTCGGTCAGGCGGGTGACTCGCTGGCTTTCCCTCTCCGACTGCAGGTCCTGTGGGAGCAGGAGCGCGCCCGGCTGGGAGTGACAGAGAAGCAGTCCTTCGTGGACCTGGGCTGCGGGAATGGCCTGCTGGCACACATCCTTTGCAGCCAGGGGGTCAGTGACATGGTGCTTGGGGCCCTGCACTTAGCATCCATCAGCACAGCACAGCGCCGCCCATCCCAGCGTGGGACTGTTGTCTCCTGGGCTGTGGCGGGTGGGGGTTCGAGGCCTCATGAGTCTCTGGCCCTTGGTGGTCTTTTCCTGTCTGGTGGGGTGTCCAGGGGATGGAGAGCCAGGTGTCCCTCGGAGCAGAGGCATGCACAGGGGAGGCAGGTGGGGGTGCTGCCCTGGAACTACTGTCAGGTACAGGGGGTGGGGGTGGGGGGCAGGGGAAGACGACACAGGCCAGGCAGCGGCACGTCCCTGAGCTGCCCATCCCTGCTGGGGTTACGCTGCCCCCTGTGGGTGTCAGTGCTCCGGGGCCTCTGCAGGACGGATGGCATGTGCCCTGACCTCCAGTCTGCCCGCAACAGCACCCTGGCCGTGGCATCGATGTCCGCAGGAGAGGCGTCTGGGCCATGTTCGAAGCGGAGACACGCTTGGAGGTATGGGTGGGGTGGGCGGGTGCTCCCTGTGGGCGGGCAGCTGTGCTCTGGAGGGGTCTTCAGGGCACCACTCTGAAAGGCCTGGCACGTTGAGGCTGGCAAGGGCTGTTGTGTCTAGTCTGCGTCTAGGCTGGCAGGCTGGCTGCCAGTGGGCTCACACTGGCTCTAGATTGACAAGTGATGGACTGCTGGCCCTGACCACCTGCCTGCTGTCCCCGGGTACACTGTCACTGCCCCGCCCCTCGTGCACCCACTGTGGGGGCTGGGGCTGTGAGGCCGTGAGGCCATGGTTTTGGGTCTGGAGCTAGGCCTCAGGAGCCCCGTGGGTGCCTGGCAGTGGCCGTCAGGGGCGCACCTGGGGCTTGGCGTAGGTGGTGTCCTGTCCACTGGACTAGTGGCCTTCCTGGGGACAGTTATTCTCTGCCCACACAGGGACGCCGGGGTGCAGGATTGACCTGGCAGCACCTTAGAGCAAGGCCCCAGGCTGGCACCTCAGGTGGGCCCAGGGCAGCAGGCCACAGGGTGGCATGACAGAGCCTCCCAGAAGGCCCCCATGGCATCCCGGGGGATTGTGAGTCCACTGGATTTTACTGTTCCGTTGGCCCCTTTGGAAGGCCCTGTCCACCGTCCTCCTTGGGCCCTTTCAGGAAGGTGCCATCACGCCAGATGACAGGAGCCTCTTCCCTGACACCGACTGGCTGATTGGGAACCACTCCGATGAGCTCACGCCCTGGATCCCCGTCATCGCTGCCAGGTGAGGAGCCCTGCCCACGCAGGGCCCTGGGCACTCCAGGGCAGCCAGGCCCCCGGGCCGCTGTGGGTACTACTGCAGGCCGCGGCTCGCACGCCCGTGTTCCCTGGGAGAGGCAGGTAGTGCCTGGATGCAAAGGAGACCCAGCAGTCTGGGTCACACGGCCACCCTGAGTGAGTGGGGTCACCATAGTAGGCCCAGAGACGCGGGGACAGCCGCCGTTGGGGGGTTTGGCAGCAGACCGCAGCTCCCCCAGCCTCTTTCCAAAGGGGAAGGGCGCCCAGGAGTCGGGTGGGGCTCCCGCTCGGGGGGGATTGCGCCCAGGAACAGGAGGGCCACCTGCCAGGGAAACCGCGTCCTCCTAGCAGGCCCTGTCCAGCAGAGCCCCCTCTCTCCGCACCAGGGTGTGCGTGCTCGCCCCCACGGACCTGCGCCCGTCCGTCAGCTGTGCTTATGCCTGTGTGCGCGCTCTGCCAAGTCTCGGGGTCTGAGAGCGGCTGTGCCCGCTGTCCCTGCCTCCTCCGCCGCCATCTGTGGAGTCCGAGGAACAGCCCATGCACAGTGACTCTAGGACGGCGTGGGAGGCGCCCGTGGTGCCCGAGGCTGTCACTGGTCTCCCCACCGAGCCGCCAGCCGCTCAGGGTCAGCGTTCAGCCCAACCGCACGCGGGCCTGAAGGTTCAGCGTCCCTGCCTCAGTGCGGCCCCTCCAGAGGCCAGAAGGGTAGCGTCCACCTGAGGGCTAAGGGCGCTGGCCTGCTGGCCCTCGGCCGTCCATCGGTGCTGCTGTGGGCGTGGGGCGGGCGGCAGACGCGCAGCAGGCACAGCACGTAGCCGGGAAGCGAGGTCCCCGGGTCCGGTGTTCGTCCCCCAGCGGCTGGGCTGCCCTCGGTGACGCGCCGCTGCCCACCCGCCCGCAGGTCCTCATACCGCTGCCGCTTCTTCGTGCTGCCCTGCTGCTTCTTCGGCTTCGTGGGCAAGTACCCGCGGCGGCAGAGTCAGAAGACGCAGTACCGCGAGTACCTGGACTTCGTCACGGAGGTGGGGCAGGTGTGCGGCTTCCGCGTGGAGGAGGACTGTCTGCGCATCCCCTCCACCAAGCGGGTGCGTGAGCCCCGCGGGGAGCCCAAGTCCAAGCCCGGCCCCAGACCCTCCCCCTGCTCCCAGCCCCACCGGGCTGACATCGCCCAGTGCTGGTGTGCTCCAGACAGCCTCTGGACAGGCCAGCCAACCACCTGGCTTCTGTAGAGTCTGGGGCCAGGTGCGTGCCTCTCTGGGTGGGAGTGGGGGGCAGCACGCGCCTCAGGTGGCATGCTGACGCTGTGACCACAGCCATGGGCCCTGCGGCTATAGTGTCCTCTCTCCAGACCCGCCTGGCCCTTCTTACGTCTCTGCCTGAAGTGGCCCAGTGGGAACCAGCCAGGCTGGGCCATCGGGTCCATGTGAAGGCCAAGGGTGGTCACGGCAAGCCTGCTTCCAAGCTGACCCCTTGAGACAGTGACGGGTGCTATGTTCTCACGCAGGTCTGCCTTCTCGGGGTGTCCAGGACCTACCCACCGGCCCAGGAAGCTGCTGTGGACGCACAGCGGACTCAGTACATCCACAGCCGAGGGGGTCCCCAGGCCCACAGGCCAGGTCCCCAGCACGCCAGCACTGAGCCTGCAGCCGCAGAGGATCAGACCCTGGGAGCCGAGCTGAAACCTGTGTCCAGAGACACTCGGGCCACAGAGGCCGAGCCTGCAGCTGCAGAGGATCAGGCCTTGGGGGCTGAGGCCAAGCGGGCAGCGCAGGGAGTCTGGCTACCAGCATTCCAGCCACGGGAGCGCACCGAGCGCGTGCGGAACTGTGCCACGCTGCCCCGAGACTTCATCAGCCAGGTGGTCCTGCAGGTGGCCGGCCTGCTGCTGGACGGGAAGCAGTTATGCCCAGAATGGGCTTCCCAGGACCGGAGTGGGAAGCCCTGGAACCCAGGAGGTGAAGCTCCCACAGCCGGGCGGGGCTGCCTGGCTCTGAGCACCCGGTGGCTCCTGTGGGCACGGAGGACTGTCTGGGGCTGGAGGAGGTGGAGCCTCATGGACCTCTGGTCCCACAGACCCCACAGCTCCCTGGCCTGAGAGCTGGGTGTGGCCGCGCAGGGTCTGTTGGCTGTGTCTCGGGTTCCCAGGGGCCATGCTGAGCCTGGCACCATTGGCAGATAGGGCAGGGCCCTGTGGTTCCTGCGCAGGAAGTTGCACCTGGGGTGTGCTATTCCCACTCGAGCTGCGGGGTCAGTGAGGGGTCCACTCCTCTCCCCAACAGAGAAGTCACATATTCATTGCGCCGAGTCTATGAGCCCCAGGGGCCAGCTGGGAGCCAGGGTGGAGGTCAGCGTGGTCCCCCTCGCCCCCACCTCTGTGACAGCCTTGCCTCGGGACCCTGTCTCACCAGGGAGCCTCTCCTTGGCGGACGTGGCCAGCCAGCTGGACAGAGCGATGCTGCAGAGACTGAAGAGGGAGTGTGGGGGCCTGCAGACTCTGCTCCGGAACCACCACCAGGTGTTTGCAGGTGAGAGGTGCCTGCCCAGCCCCCAGCCCCGCCCCAGTGGCTCCTGTGGGGTCAGAGCACCGGTGAGCTGGCACTCTGTGTCTAGTCAGGGGTGGGGGGTGGGAGGTGGTGGCAGAGTTGCCCTGGGGCTTTGAGAGTCGGCCACCACCCTAAAGCCACAGTGATGTGGAGGGAGGTTTGGCCAGGGCCACGTGTAGTGTGGACATAGTGAGAGGGCGGCTGCTGGACGTCTGCGCCCTGTGGTGTCGACACCCCAGGGCTCCAACACACTGTCCAGTGTCCCACGTCGGGCCACCGTGGCGCGGGTACGTGCTGGGCCACTGAGTGGGCCCCATCCGGCTCGAGGCCACTGGCTCGGGGAGCAGTGTCATGAGGGATGCTTGTCTCCCAGCTCAGCCTGCTCCCTCCCCTGTCTCTTCCCCAAGGGGCTCAGGGACTCTGTCAGCAGGCGCTGGCCCTGGCCTTCCCCAGCCCCTGAGAGCCAGGTCCGATGGGGTGAGGGCTGCCTGCGTTCCCAGGCCTCACCGAGACCGGCCAGCAGGTGGCACTGTCCCAGGCTGACCGGCAGTGGGGCTGGCTTGCTGGAGAGAAGCCATCCTTTCACCCCTCAGCGGTGCCTTCAGCTGCCCCCACCCCCACCCCAGGGGATTCCTGGGTCCCTGCTGGGTGGCAGTGGGACAGTAAGCGGGGCTCTCTGGACTGTGTTAGCAAATTCCGGAGCTCCAGCCCCTGCTCTAGGGAAGGTGCTTCAGTGCCGGCTCGGGCAGCTGCTGGGCCCCGTGGTGCGGGGGGCTGAGGGCTGAGCGGCCAGCTCAGGGGGCAGTGCCCATGGCTGCTCAGCAGAGAGCAAGCCCATTCGCTTCCACAGAGGTCGCGTCTGGGACACTGGTGGGTTCAGGAGGCCTGGTTCGGGGGTTTGCATCTACATGGGGGTCCTGGGGTTTGAGTGTTTTAGGGGTTTGAGCCCACGTGGGGATTGGAGTGTGGGAGCTTGCGGTGAACGTACTTGGGGTAGCCTTTATTCTGGATATTCTTGAGCCAGAACTTGGCGGGCAGCCCCAGCGTCACGCAGGTATTCTCTTTGAGGGGCAGGAGACGAGGGAGTCGGTGTGGAGACATAGGGGAGCCTGAGTGCCTGCCTCACGTCCTCCGAGAAAGCCCCTGCCCCCTCTGCCCCCACCCCCTATGTTATACCTCTGCCGGGACCACGCGCACTGCCACGATGTCCAGCCCGGTTCAGACTGTCCAGTTCTCACTCACTGTCCTTCTTGCCCATGACTCTGAGTGTCCAGTGAAAGCTACACTGTGTCTCGCGGCGTGGACGGCCTCTTGGCCAGGTGGTCAGCCAAGTTCCTGACTCCTCACCTCTGTGTGGGGCCCAGACCAGGGGTGCCCTTGTCTGGTGACCACTGCTCCCAGAGCTTCCCCTCTGCCCTGCCTCAGCGCGTGCTCACGCACACGCACACACACACACACACACACACACACATATACCCTTGCCAAGGTCACAGTCCTGCTCTGTTCCTCCACTCATCTCAGCCCACGAGGGGTTCACGCATTGGCCGGCAGGTGGAGGGCGGGGTGCAGCTGCCTGGCTGACCCTGAGGGAACCCAACCTGTTGGAGGAGGGGCGTCGATGTGGGTGTCCCTAGCTGCTCCCCCTCAGAGCCCAGCTGCATGGGGCCTCCTTGCCTGCCTGAGGAGGCAGCTGTGCCGGCCGGCTGACCCCCGTGTCTCCTCTGTGTTGTCCACAGTCCAGCAGGGCTGTGTCCAGCTGCGAGACTGGCGACAGGAGCCGTCCCCACAGGCGACGCGACGGGGGCCGGACTCCGATGCCTTCAAGACCCGCCCTTGCTGGTTCTTCACTCACCACCCTGATGGCTGCGCCCTGCCCGCCGCCCGCTGCCCCTTCGCCCACGGGCCTGGGGAGCTGCGGCCCACCCCCACCCGGACTGCCAGGAGAGCGGGGCAGCTTCCCCGGCCTGTGTCCCCCACGTCCCCAAACAGCCGGCCCCAAAAGAGCTGACCACTGAGGACTGCTGTGCACTGTGCTCCCACAGGCTGGCACTACAGCTGGTGACGCCATCGGGCACCTTCTGCACTACTGCCCATCACCTCAAGGGGGCCTCAGTTCTGGCTGCCAGGACCACACTTAGCTGTGGGCCTTCTCTGTCTGCTGTTCCCCGGTCCTGGATGTGGCCTGAGCCGCGGCGGCTGCGCACAGGCGGGGGCGGCCCCAAACGCTGTCATGGATTCCCCCCCGCCCTCTCCCTGCGGTCTAACGTGAATGATGGGGTTGTAATTACTGTTCTCTGCGGAATGGCAGATGGATTTCATGACTGGAGGGCCCGTTATGGAAGTTAACCAGTGGTGACTCCAGTGAGAAATGCTCAGGGTAATTGTTGATCAGAACTTGTTACAACGTTTCAAGTCTGAATAAATGTCCAAAGCGCTTACCACGCTGCTCGCTGGAAGCCTCAACCCAACCGCATCAGCTCCCCTTCCGTGGGCCAGCAAGCCCGGCGCCCTGGATTCGGCCCAGAGGCACCCACTCCGCAAGCCAGCCTCCGCACCACAGCGCTCAGCTTCACTGCCCGGGGGGCTGCAAGTCCCCCCCCCTCTGCCTCCCTTCCGGCCGTTGGTCCTGCTGCTGCTGCTGCTCTGGTGGTGCAGCTCTCGCTGGATCCAGGAGGTTCCCTGCACGGGGATCTCACGACCAGAGGACACACTCCACTCCCGGCTCCTGCAGTCACGAGGTCCCTCCTGCCTCTCCCAGGGCTGGCTTCATAAGCAGCGGGTGGCTCTCCAGGGAATCCCGTCCACAGTGACCACAGTGGATCTCAGTGCCTTCTCTGCCTTCTTTTCAGACAACAAGAAAGCCATATTGAAATAGGTGTGGGATGTGCATCCCCCCTGAGGTCCCACATGTTGGGATGCCGGCGGCCAGACCCTGGACCAGCCAGTGTTGCCGGGGGTGGGGGGTGGGGGTAGAGGAAGGAGTGTGATGCTGCTGGTGGACGCGGCTAGGGGCTCCACCGAAATGCCCAAGTGCAGAGCAGAGGGCAGGCTGTGGGCCCTGTGCTGCCTCCCCCAGAGAGAGACACACCACACTGCTCTTGCCTCAGACACCCTGGCCCCAGCGACCCATCGTGGGTGGGGCTGTCCGTGAGAAGGGGGGGGGGGGGCAGCCAGTGGATGGCTTCTGAAAGATGGACCACCAGTGGGGGCAGGGTCTTCTCGGGGGTGTGTGAAGGGTCACACTGAGGAAACCTTTGTACATTCCTCCCATGTGGTCACATCTCCCACGCTGCTCGGTTTGTCTGGCAGGAAGGTGGAGAGAGGACCCTGCTGGGAACAGGCCCCCCAGCCGCCTGGCAGTAAGGAGAAAGGGGAGGGGGGGACCCACCGGGCGCTGGGGGAGTGGAAGCCCAGGAGAGAGACCCCGTCTCTTGAAGAGCAGTGGGTCAGGCTGGCTGGGTCCTCCGGGCTCTTCCTGCTTGTAATCTCGTGAGGAGGACAGAGCTGACGCCTGAGGCATGTTTGTAGTAGGTGCCATTTATTCCCCGCTTGGGCGTTCGCACGAACACTTCAAAGGGGCAGTCAGGTCCATGGCGTGAAGAACTCACAGCTGGGCGAAGGCACTGACCACCATTGCACAGCAGCTCAGCCTCGGGCTGGGGGCCAGCTTTCCGATATGTCTGACCCTGCAGTATGTCTGGCCTGGAGGGCAGGTGCAGCTGCAGACATGCCCCCCGCAGGCCTGATGAGGAAATGGAGGCTTTCCCCCTTCCCAGCTCTCGCTGCACCCCTGGCTGGTGGTCAGCAATAGCGTGGGAGAGTGGCGACCCCTCCACCCTCCCACCTGCTCACCCAGCACACTCCCTCTGAGTGCAGCTTGACTCGAGGGTCCGTGCAGACACTTGCTGAAATCCTGCTTCTCTCTGACAACCAGGGAGGATCTGGGTGGGCCCCGGGTACTGCGGGGCAGGACAGGACACCTGGAAGGGGAGTGTGGACTGCAGGGGGAGGCCCCTCTGCACAGCTGTGTCTCCTGGGGGGGGGGGGGGGTGAGGGTTCCCCAGCAGGGGGCCAAGGCAGGGAGAGGGTGGCAAGAACATGGGCCCTGGGTCAGACAGCCCTGACGTCACCTGCTCCACGCTGAGCAGGCTGGGCAGGACTCAGTTCAGCACTTCACCCCTTCCTGCGGGGTCTCAGCATAACCCAGGCCTGTGCAGAGGATCCAACAGAGCGCCAGGAAATCTGCGTGTGCTAGCCCAACAGTGGGGACAAGACACACACACCGGTGAAGACTGTACACACACACACCCGTGGGGTCTGTGTACCCAGTGTCTGGGGCAAAGGAAGGGAGGTGGGTGCACGCAGCCCCCTCCTGTGTGGCTCTGGGCAGGGGAGGCAGGCCCTGGGGAGGCCACGTGGGCAGCAGCCTGCAGGGAGGTGGCTGGTGGTGGGCTGCCAGGAGGGCGGAGGCAAGCAGACTTCCAGGAACCTGGGCTCAGGGCCGCCGCTGTCGGGCGAGGGGTGGGGCACTTGGAGACAAACTGAGGCGGCCAGGACGGGTGTGGGCACTCCCCCACTCCGCTGCACCCCTGTCGAGCTGACTCTGGCCTGACTCCCACCCCCATCTTCCTTCTCAGCACCCTTCAGGGGCAGGGGTGGGGGGGGGCACATGTGTCTGGGTGTATATGCACATGTCTGTATGCATGTGTTCACATGTGACATGGTGTAAACAGGAACATGTGTCTGAGCACATGTATACACATGCATGTATGGATTCTGTGCAGGTAGGGTGTACAGGGCATGTGTTGGGTGTGTGCACAGGCTCACGGGTACCTATGTCTGGGTACCTACATTCAGGTGTATGTGTGGGGGGACAGGAGGGCTGCCTGTAGGTCCTGAAGCTCCAGGCCTGGGTGGTGCCTGCTCTTGGCAGGGCCTGAGCCCCCATGCTGGGGACCGGCAGATGGCAGCCCCCTGATCTGGCAGGGTGGGCCTTCCTCTCTCCAGATCAGAAGTTGGAAGCCCACTGTGCCCTCGGAGGCCTCCGCAGGGAGTCTGTTCAGAAGGCTGCAGCCACCTGCAGTCCAGAGGTTCTGGGCCACTGGGGCAGGCGCAGGGTGGGGGGTGGGGTGGGGGTAGGGAGACAGGCAGTTGCGGGCGGAGTCAGTGCGCGTGGTCAGCTGGTCAGCGGAGGCTGAGGCTCAGCAGGCAGCCGCCTGCAGAGGTCAGTAGAGCAGCTGGTGGAATCCCAGCTATTCAAGGCCAGCTGAAGCCAGTTCAGGGCTGGTTGGTTTCCAGGATCCAATTTCTCCGCCAGGCTGTGGGCGCTGCAGGAGAGCGCTCTGGGGAGTGGGAGCCCAGGGAGGGAGACGGAGCCTGCAGCAAGCACCAGGGCTAACTGGGGTGAACCCAGGCGCCCTGCCTGACTGCGCAGAAACAGAGAGGTCCAGGCTGTCATGTGGCCCCTGATGGAGGGTGTCCCAGGGGCAGGGGGCCCGGTGTCTGCGTGGTGGGGACCTGGGACAGGGCCTGCTGCAGTTGGACTCCATGGGACGCAGCCCTTCGAGTTGTCAGGGCCCTTTCTGTAGGATGCCAGCCTGGGAGACCCCAGGCTGTCTTGCTTGGGTGGTGGGGCCTGGGCAGCTCCACCCAGCAGCCCCGGATCCCTGAAGGCATCAGACTGAACCAAGGTCCCAAGCCAGCAGCCACTGGGCAGGCGAGCGCTGAGCACTGACCGCCGGGGCTCGCAGGGCATTCTGCTCCATCCTGCAGGCTACCAGGAGCCCAGCCTGCCCACAGTGGGGTCCTGACCCGAGGGGACCGCCTGCTTTTTCTGGCCTGGGAGTCATGGGCGTGGACAGAAGGGCCTGTCTGAGAACATCACTTACCTTCTACGTGGCAGCCTGAGGAGGTGGCCCCTGCCCAGCACCTCCCCCTGCTGGGCCCACTGGGGCCAGCCTGAGTCACTCCAGCACTTCTAGACTAAGGTCACTTCTGCAGTCTGCAGTGCCTGGTGAGGGAAGTCCCCAGAACCAGTCGGGACCCCGCAGATGAGCCCTGAGTTGATGTGGATGGGGGTGGGGTGGGCAGTGTCCATGTTTATCTCCTAGAGAGACAAGTCCTTGTGGCTCTGGGATGGGGCGTGTGGAGGAGGAGTGGGGACAGTCCCTCCTCTGCATGTCCGCGTGGGGCACCCCTCCCTGAGCCCCCGTCTCCCAGTCACAGGACACTGCCCCAGCCCCACCGCAGGCCATCGAGGTGAGAGCCCAGGGACCCTGCAGGCAGGTAGCACTGCCCCAGGGTATTCTGAAGCTGCCACTCTGGGTGGGCGCAGACGGCTGGTGAGTCCCCACTGCTGACCCCCAGAGAGCAGCAAATGTAGCCCACCGGGGTGCGCTGTGAGCACCGGGCCCCTAGCCACAGCCGTTCAATCCCCACTGCTCCTCCAGAGAACACAGGGCTTTCTGCTCCTGTAACGAGTGTGGTTCTGGGGTCGCACTGGGGACAGTCTGAGCCTTGGATGCCACCACGCTCCTGCTCCAAGGACACCTGCAGTGGGGGAGGGTGGCACGTCCAGCTGGGACTCAGATGTGAGGGCTGGCTCTCCAACAGCCATTTTGGCAGTGTGAGGACAGAACGGCCCTGGGCCTCTGGTGGCCACGGCCCTGCCCCTGCATAGCTATCCTATGGATGTTGGTCTGGGAGACATAGGACCCACATCTCCAGTCCCTCCCTGGCTGGTGCCGAGATCTCTGTGGTCAGTGTGGAGACAGCGAGACTGCTCACCCTCAGTATAGGCCCTGGGGTCGGGGACCTGGGCTCTGACCGGGAGGAGGAGGGCCTGCCCGTGGCTCTCAGCGGTGAGTTACGGCCTGGGTGTCGGGGACACGGCACGGGCGACAGGGTGGGTTGAGGCCTGGGGACACGGCACGAGGGCAGGTGGAGGGAGGCTCCGTGCCCCCCTTGGTGTGCTGTGGGCAGCGCCAGAGCTGTGACCAGAGAGTGGGACTGCCAGGACTGGGTAGTGGCCACTCAGACCCAGAGTTTGATGAGTTTGGTCCCTAGAAGGGGTGCTGGCTCAGAGGGGAGGAGGTCAGGTGCAGAGGGAGCAGCCGGACAGAGACCAAAGGTGAGCAGGAAGAGCTTTCCTTCAAGCTTTCACGTGACCACACAGCCGTGCCGTGTGCTCTTCCGTGGCACAGAGACGCGGTGACAGGGACGTGGGTCTGGCTGTGCAGCCGCCCTCCCCCCCTCTCCCCCCCAGAACCAGACTCACTGCTGGAGCCCCGCTCCCCCGTGCAGCTCAGGCGCCACCCACAGGGGCAGTGCAAGCAGATGGAGTGGACCCTCCGCCTGGCCGAGCCCTAGCCAGCGCCTGCCGCCCGCCGCCCTGGTGGTGCTGCAGGCTACGCGCTGGGCCGCACGCCAACAAGGGAGGAAGTGAATGCAGGGCACCTGCCTCCGGAATGGTGGGCCGACCCAGAACCCCACACTGGGTAGCACAGAGCGGGGGGCCACTGTTGCATTCTGTTGGGTTTGTCAGTGCATATCTTCTGGTTTAAGGTGTAGAGTGAGCTCCCTGTTCCTAGAGGCATCCAAGCTGGGCTTGAAGCCTGAAGACGGAGGAGGGACAGGGAAAGGGTTGGGGGAGGCAGCATTTGGGGCAGACCCGGGAGTCTGGGTCACAGGATGAGGGTCTCCTTAGGGTGTGAGCGAATACCATGGAGGCTGGTGGTGCGGGGTGGGGGTGGGGGTGTTCCAGAGGGTAAGATCACTTGGGCAGTGAGAGATCTCTTCCCCACGCCCTCCCCTGTGTAGAGGCCTCTGCATGGTGGACAGGGCGACCTGGGTGCTGTGCGCTGGGTTCCTTGGGCCACCCTGGGATGTGGATCAGGCCCAAGCATGACCAGCTTGCTGGTCCCTTCACCAAGCAAAGGCCCATGTCCACGTCAAGCTCTCCTGGATCTTGGAGGGTTTATTGGAATGGACACGTGGGGCGTGGCAACCTGTGGGCCTCAGTTTTCCCATAGGTTTCACCCACGCAAGGTCCTTTGCCCCAGGATCGGCATGCAGGCAGGGCAGCAGGGTTGGGCTGCCAGGCCCGCTGGCCCAGCCTGGCTGCCACCTCAGCCTGTGTCCAGCCACCTCCATCTGCTGCGGGCATCAGGACCCCTCTGGACTGGGCCTCGGGATCAGAGCCCAGAGTGGCCCTGCCAGTAGGTGGGGCAGCAGAGGCAGGATTCTTGGAGACTACACCCTCCCACTGACCAGTGGCCCTTCTCTGGGCAGCCTGGCCACGTCCACTCAGTGCTGGCAGCTACCCGTCCTAAGGGTTTAACAAGGGCAGAGCGTAAAGAGTGATCTGATTATAGCCCTGGGGTAATGAGGGGGCTCTGCCCACCATGGTGCCAGGGTGCCATTAGAGGACAGACGGGGTGGGCCTGAGGTCGAGGAGCCCAGGGTGGACTGGGGGAGCCCTGGACCAGGCTCTTCGGCTCAGCAGCCCAGCTGAGGACGGGGATCAGCCCCAAGAAGTATTGCTGTTTGGGAGGGGGGTGCGCAGAATCCTCGTAACTTCTGATCTCTCTCCGTTTGCCTCTTCTCTGAGTGCGGTCATGTGATGTGTATCTTCTTGTGCCTGCCTTATCTCGCATGGCAGCATCGGGCCCCTGCCCCATGCAGACCAGGCAGCTGCTGGCTGGGCCCTGCTCTGCGGTCTGGGTGGAGCCTCCTGCTGACCACTCAGCTGCCGCTGACCATTCCGGTAGTCCTCACCTCAGGTAGTGCTGCAGGGGGACACTGGGGTGCACTTCTCTTTTGGGGTCTCTGCTCTCAGGGGTTTGGGGGGAGGGGATGCCCCTGGGAGGAAGGGAGGATTTCTGGGTCATATGGCAGTTCGATTCTTAAGTGTAAAAGAAGTCTTTTAAAAATTAAGACTGGGTGATGTATCGGTCTCGTGAATGATCCAGGTACAAAACACGGCAGCAGGCCACAGGCCAGCAAGTAAAGAGTGTGGCCTTCAGGGACTGGTCCCCCCTCTCCAGTCAGAG
This sequence comes from Nesogale talazaci, assembly GCA_004026705.1. Classification (NCBI taxonomy): domain Eukaryota; kingdom Metazoa; phylum Chordata; class Mammalia; order Afrosoricida; family Tenrecidae; genus Nesogale; species Nesogale talazaci. The sequence goes on along the minus strand of PVJH01021349.1, from coordinate 4,066 downwards.
AAGTCTGCCGTCCTAGTCTCTAAGGGGCCCTCGGCCGGCCTGCTTCCAGGGCAGACTTGTTTGTCCCTGTGGCCGTCCCTGGCACTCTCAGGGTGCGTCTCCAGTGCTGTCATTCAAATGCATCCATTTTTCGGTCTCCCTCATTCGGCATCCAACGTCAGGGGTACACACACCAGGTGATGGCGAACACCTTCTTCCCCAAGGGAGCCTCCTTGCTCTTTCATACTCTGACGAGGTCTGGGGCCGGCCCCAAACCCCCAATCCCAACCCCACCTCCCCCCAGAAGAATCCCCTTCAGAGGACAGCGCTGAAGCGATGGCGCAGGGAGAGGGACGTGTCTGGTCAGAGCACACGGGAGGAAGCGAAGGGGGAGGGAGAGAGAGTGGGGCACCTCCTGCCCCACCAGTCCTGAGGATGATATCCCTGCTCAGAGCAGCCAGTGCAGAGAGAGGACCACAGGGCCGGCCCCACCATGAGACACGACATCCCTCCCTGATCTGTGGCCATACAGGGTGGGAACTGTGCCCCATGCGACCCCCCACACCACAGAACAGCAAGGGCAGCAGGGCAAGGGAGTCCCGAGGGAGTTACCAAAGACAGACTTGGGGGCCAGGGCCTGACATCCCATCAGATTCCACCAGGAAACACTCCTAAAGGTCAACAAACAGACCTTGCACTATTTACGGGCTTTTCTCTTCTTTGGTCCTTGGTTTTCTTGATGTTTTGTTTTCTTTGGTTGCTTTGTTTTGCTGTCTTGTTTTTTGGTGCATATTATTGTCTCTGCAGGTCTGTCTAGATAAGAGGGGCGGGGTAAACAATCCGGAGAAGACAACAGGGCTGACGGTTCCAGGGGGACATGGGAGAGGGGCTGATGGGGGAAAGGAAGTGGTGTTAACAAGCCAGAGACAAGAGGACAACAAGTGTTCCAACACTGGTGGCGAGGAGGGTGTAGGAGGCCTGGTAGGGCTTGATCAAGAGCAATGTAACCAGGAGGAATTACTGAAAACCCAAATGAAGGCTGAGCGTGATAGGGGGACAAGAGGAAAGTAAAAGGAAACAGAGGAAAGAAATAGGAGGCAAAGGACACTTGGAGTCTAACTACAGGGATGTACATATGTACACATATTTATATACAATGATGGGGAAATAGATCTATGTGCGTATATTTATACATTTAGTACTGAGGTAGCAGATAGACACTGAGCCTCTACTCAAGGACTCCCTCGATGCAAGAACACTTTGTTCTATTTACCGAGCCTTCCACGATGCTCACCTTCCTGACATGGTCGCTGAAGACTAAGTGGGCACATAAGCAAATGTGGTGAAGCAAGTGGATGGTGCCAGGCTAAAAAGAGATATAGGTAAACAAGCAGTCATCTAGCTGAGAAGTAGCAAAGCCCACGTGGAAGGAGCACGCCAGCCTGTGAGATCGCAAGGTGCTGATAGGATCAGATTTGAAGCCCCAAAGACGCCCCCAAATCATATCATTGTACATGAGGGGGAGGGCGGAGTGGAGACCCAAAGCCCATCTGTCGGCAATTGGACATCCCCTCACAGAGGGTCACCAGGAAGAGACGGGCCGGTGAGGGTGCGGTATGGCACGGATGAGTCACACAACTGTCCTTTCATTCTTAAACGCTTCCTTAGCCCCCCCCCCCCCCCCCCCCCCACTATCATGGCTTCAGTTCTACCTTACACATCTGGCCAGACCAGAGCATGTACTCAGGTACAGAGAAGAACTGGAAACACAGGGAATCCAGGACAGAGAAACCCCAGGACCAACAACGAGAATAGTGCTATCAGGAGGGGGAGGGGAAGGTCGGGGAGAAAGGGGGAGCCAATCACAATGATCTATTTTTAACTCTTCCAGGAGGAGGGACAAGAGCAAAGTGGGTGAAAGGAGACATTGGTCAGTGTAAGACATGAAAAGATAATAATCGATCAATTATCAAGGGTTCATGAGAGAGGGAGGGGAAAAGGAGCTGATATCAATGGCCCAAGTCGAAAGAAAATGCTCTGAAAATGATGATGACAGCAGCTATGCAAATGTCCTTGACACAGGGGCTTGTGACAAGAGCTGTGCCAGCCCCCGATAAGATGATAAATTAAAAAAAGAGGTCGCGTGCAGCAGAATCACCCCGTGCAACACGCCCGTCCTGTGCTCTCTGACGGCTGCTTCCAGGAGCACTGAGGGCCTTGGCGGGGTCAGACTCTGCTGGTCAGCTCGTCGTCCCTTGGTCCGGCCGGGAGGGCTTCGTGGTCTCTGCCGGTTGAAGGGTAACCCTCATGGAGGCCAGCAGTCTTTGATCTTCCTCCACAAGGGCCTCACGAGTTCTGCTTTCAGCGCGGAAGACTCCGCCCTCTGCTCACGAGCCCCCCTTCCATCCGGACGGTGCATTCTTCTGCATACGGTCCAGCTCCTCCGCTGACCCGCTCGCCATGTTGTTGTCATGAGGGGCCGTCAAGCCAGCCCGGCCTGGCGCCCTCCTCCCTGTGACCTCTGTGCCTGCCCCCGAGGTCCCAGCCCCAGTGTCCGTCCGTCTGTCTCCTTGACGCCCGCCCTCTCTCCCACCGCCTGCCACGTCACCAACAGAGTGTCCTTCTCCAGGGACTGACCTCTCCTGACAACGTGCCCAAAGCACATGGAAAGAACCCTCACCACTTAGCCTCTAAGAAGCGCTCTGTCCCTACAGGGCGCTCTGGCCCATGGCCATGCAAGCCACGCCAAGATACCTCTCCAGCACCCCAGTTCAAACGCTTGGCTGCTCCCTCCCTCTTCCTCATCTCAGGCCGCCTCTCACCTGCACACGAGGCTGTGGAGATGGCCGTGGCCTGGGTCCGGGCCACCTCGGTCCTCACAGTGACCTCCCGGCTGGTCCACACTCTGAAGAGGTCCATGCAGTGGGCTGGATTTCCTGACTGCTGCTTCCATGAGCATCCGCTGGTGTCTGTCTCTGCTCTTCGCACTGTGACAGTTGGGTGGGCTGTGAGGGGGACGCTTGCTCAGCTTGCACACTGAGCAACAGCAACGAAAACCTCCATGCCTGGGTTGGTCGGCACCACCTCCTTCCAGGGACAAGGGAACGGCAAGTGGCCCCAAACCAGTCGCAAGGTGGGTGTGAGAGGCCTGCTCGGGCTTGACCAAGGGCAATGTAACGGAGAGGAATCACTGAAACTCAAATGAAGGCCAAGCATGATATGGGAACAAGAGGGAAGTGAAAGGAAACAGAGGAAAGAGGTAGGAGGCAAAGGGCATTTACAGAGGTCTAAACACAGGCAGGTGCATATATATATAAGATGATGAAATAGATTTACGTGCATATACTTATACGGTTAGTATTAAGACAACAGATGGACATTGGGCCTCTATTCAAGTACTTCCTCAATGCAAGATCTCTTTGTTCTATTAAATTGGCATTCCATACTGCTCACCTTCCCAACACAATCACTGAAGACAAATGGGTGCATAAGCAAAAGTGGTGAAGAAAACTGATGGGGCCCGGCTATCCACACATGTAGCGTCTGGGGCCTTAAAGGCTTGAAGGTAAACCAGTGGTCACCTAGCTCAGAAACAACAAAGCCCACATGGAAGAAGCACACCAAATGGAGTGACCACAAGGTGTTGAAGGGATCAGGTATCAGACATCAAAGAACTAACAATTATGCCATTATAAATGAGGGGGAGTACGGATTGGGGACCCAAAGTCCATCTGTAGGTGAAGCAACAGCCCCTTACAGAAGGGTTGCAGGGAGAAGACAGCTAGTCAGGGTGCAGTGTAGCAACGATGAAATATGCAACTTTCCTCTAGTTCTTAAATGCTCCCCCCCACCCCCACTATCACGATCTCAATTCAAACTTATAAATCCGGTTAGACCAGAGGATGTACACTGGTATTGTGGCGGTCATGTGCTTATGTCAATTTCATGAATGAGATGTAGGGGTGGAGTCTAGCCTGTTCATCTGGAGATAGCCATTGAGTAGCCAATGAGGCCTCTGTGTGGGCATGGCTTTCTCCTGAGACTTCTGGGAAATCTCACGATATTTCCCTCCTGGAGATGAGAAGCT
>PVJH01021348.1:0-38888 GCA_004026705.1 Nesogale talazaci | reverse complement strand
CGGATGAACCTCCCCAAGCAGGAGAGAGGTTACAGGAAAGTCTGGGGCCTCATGGGAATCTTGACCTTCTAGGATGAAAGAAGAACGGCCTGAGTGTACAGAAGGTATCCTGCCCTTTCTTGGTCCCAGAGAAGAGGCTGCAGTGGAGCTTTCAAGATGAGTGTGTGCTCTCCCCAGTGCCCCACTCACCCACCTACACCTGCCCAGGCCAAGGGACTCCATCAGTGCCTATCCCACAGTGGCAGTGCCAGATCCGAGACCCCTTGTGGTGGCCCCTGAGTGTTCTGCCCGGTCCTAAAAGGCACTGCCTCGAGGCTCCTCTCAGTAAGCCACTGAATGGTGGGTAAAGGCCCCTGCAGTGAGGAGAACTCTGGCTCCCAGTCTCAGCAGGGACGAGGGTGCCATTCCCGGAGCAGTCATCATGAGGACCCAGGTTTGAAGCACAATTTTGAGATGTTGTCGTCTGTGCCCCTGCATACGATGCACAGAAACAGCGCCCGGCCCCATCCTCTTCATGACCATTGGTGTGCCCGAGCAGCGTGTTGACGCTCTGCGCCAGTACATGTTCTGTAGAAATGGGCATGGAGTATCTCTAATGTCAACCCATACTGGCCCCAGGCGACACAGTGAACTGCCTCAGGGGCTCTTCTGGGCTGTAACCTTCTGGGGAGGAAATCGGCAGGTCTCTGTCCCGCAGAGCTGCAGGTAGGTTTGACCTGCCAACCTTTCCGCTGGCTGCCACTCACGTGACCTCTACCCCACCAACGTTCCTCCCCATACCCAACACAATTTCCATGGCAAGTGTAACAAGTGCAAAAGTAAAAAGAAGAAAAGAGAAATCTAGAAATTGGAAGCTCAAGAGACAAGTCATAAAGAATGGCTTAAGCAGGGTTGGGAAGATGGAGCAAGGGAGGCCGGCATGCAGTGTCAACTGCAGCTTATTCAACAGGGGAGAAAGGCCAGTGATCGGCAGCCACGAGGGTATGTGAAACTGCTCAGAAGAGAAGGGGAAAAAGGGTGGTGAGCTTCTCGGAGAGGACAGCACAACATCTTTGATCTCCGTCGTGGCCCACTGGCTTTTAGCTGCACTGCCATCCCTAGAAGGAAGAAACAAAATCTCATGCAGGGTCGGGTAGGCACTCCATCGATATTTGTTGACTAAAGGAATGGAGAGCCCAGAATAAAGACTTCCCTGGTGTGGGACTGGAGTCCAGGGAATGGAATTGTCAACCATCTGAAAAGTGTCAGGCCAGAGGCCTGGAGACAAAGGCGGTGGGTGGGTGACCGGCTAACTGCACATCAGTAGAAGAAGGGACAAAGAAACGAGGATGAGCCCAAGTGTAGCACCCCCACCCTTCTAATTCACAATAGCTTCTTAACAAGGGGAGCGATTTTAGGTTCCGGGGAGAGAAGGGCACCAAGAAGCATTGCTTTCGAGGTGCTGAGCTTCTGTCTGGGGTGGTGAGAAGCAAGTGGAAATGGGGGGTGGGGAGAGTTGTGCAACGTGGAGAACAGAATGTCGCTAAATTATTGAGTTTCGTGAAATGGCAAATGTCTGGTCTCGTATATTTTGCCACACGAGAAACCCAGCATGGAGAACAGCAGACAGTCTCCACCCGATGGCGGGCAGACGCTGCCTGGCGAGAGGAGGCTGAGGTGGCGCGGAGGGTAGGTGGTTATAATCATCCCACCCTAACAAGCCTGGAGGTGGTTCCGCTGGCAGGTTTCGGGGATGGAGGGTGAAGCAGAAGACTCGGGAGCTTTCGGAGAAGAGTGGGCCAGTTTGGGGCAGGCAGTGTGCGTTCACTCAGAAATAAAAGCCGTGTCAAATGAACTCTGTTTCCGGATTGAGGGACTCACTAGATTAGCCAAGTAGCAGGATACCACAGACATTGCCCTTCCTGATCTCAGCAGCACCTGAGTCTGTTACTTGTGAGCATGGTGACGGTGAAGCTGGGGAGACTCCAGTGGCCCACTGACCCCTCACCAGCCTGAGGGGGCAGCTAGGTGGACCAGCATGTTTTTATTTATTCTATTCTTTGTCTCGTGTGACTGTGACTGGCGTGGAGGCCAGAGAGCACCACGGCCCACCAGGCGGAAGGCCAGAAGCCGGGCCAGTAGGAGAGAGGATGAACATTTCCGACAACAGCAGGGATTCAGTCCCTCCGGCAGCTGGACCCGGTTCATTGAGGTAGCAGCTAGCGTGGACACGTGTCGCATGGGTCGACAGTGGATCACAGCATAGGACAGGCTTCTCAGAAGTGTTTGTTAAACACATTTAGGTGGATGGTGTGCTCCATCCAAGCTCGTCCTATGCTGCAAGGAGGGAGAGAGCACATTTAGCTTGTCCCAACAGAAATACACCCCGAGATCAACTCACAGAGACCCACGGGGACCGAGCGAAGCTGTGCTGGCTCCTCCACTGTGCATCTGTACGGGGCAGACAGTCCTCTCCTTCCCCCAGCAAGCAAGGCTGGTGCGTTTAAACCACCCAGTTTGTGGTTAGCTGCCCGTGCTTAGCCCGCGGCTCCCCCGGGGCTTCTGAGACACGTCCTTCTACTCCTGGCCAGAGACAGGGCCATCTGCTGTGCCCCAGAGAGCGTGTGTGCCGTTGGCAGGCATTCCGTTTGTTTTCAGATGGCAGGCTCACGCGAAGCATAGTGGAGCAGCCAGATCGGCTCATGTCAGGTCTCATGGAAGCACTTATGCATGGATAGCTGTTTTGCCGGGAGGAGCTGTGTGCATCTAGAAGAGGATGCCTGAGAAAGCGGTTCCTTGACTCTACAAAGGAGGCAGTTACATGGGTCGAATCTGTTCAGTAGAAACTTGCTGGCTCCTTTCTCTGTGCCGGGTCCGTGTCCAGTGCTGGGGAGGATGCATCGGCAGGGCTTCGAGGAGGGCAGTCTAGTTGGGATAGGCAGAGTGAGTGTGGGCTATGACTGACGGCAGGAGAGTGCGCTGGAGAGACGGCTAATTGAGAGACCCAGAGCCTGGGAGAAGGAGCTGCTTGTGGGCTTTGGGACCCTGTGAGCGGCTTTGAAGGCGGTGAGGGAGTGGGCCTTGTGGCTGTCCCTGGGCAGCCCAGCTTGGTGGAACTGCACTGTGCCCTGCAGGGAGAGCCGAGGGCGGAATGCTGCCTAGAGGGTGGAGGAACTGGAGGAAAGCTTTGGTTGATGGAGAGAGGAGGAGAGAAGACCCCCCCGAAAGCAGGGAGATGGGGGGACATCTTCTATGGTGAGCAGGACAGGGGAGGGGGTGGGGGGAGACTGTCCTGGGCAGAAGACGGACAGGATCTAGCTTCCATTTGAGCAGAGCAATCTGATCCACAATTAAACTCATCCTTCATATAAAAATGTTCACAGGTACATGTGCTTTCTTCTTCTAAAAGACAGCATAGTATGAGGAGAGCTTCAAAAAGTTCATGAAAAAATCTCATTCTCAGTTAATTTTCTTTTTCTATAAAGTTTTTTTTTTGTTGTTGTTTTTAATGTGGATGGACCTGGAGATAGGAGACCACTGTTGTGTGTGTGTGTGTGTGTAAATAAATGATGACTCGTGTCCTCATTACTGGTCTCTCCTACTGGCCCTGCTTCTGGCCTTCCGCCTGGTGGGCAATGGTGCTTTCTGGCCTCCACATCAGACACAGTCACACAAGACAAGGCATAGAATAAATAAAAACATGCCAGTCCACCTAGCTGCAACGTCAAGCTGGTGCAGGTTAGCCTTCAAGGTCAGTCAGTGGGTCACTGAACTCTCCCCAGGTTCACCATCACCAAGCTTACTTCCCCCTGCACTATGCAGGGGCATGTTGTCATGAGCAACAGGTTCACGTGCTGCTGAAATTAAGAAGGATATATATATATATATATATGTGTGTGTGTGTGTGTGTGTGTGTGTGTGTGTGTGTGTATCTCAAGAGAGAAAGACAATCCTACCAGAGGGAACAGGCTGGTATTTCCCTATCTTCGTGGTTCAATATGAATGGATCGCTTTTTATACAAAGTCCAAAAGAGGCCCTTCAAACACCGTTTGCCAGCATCTGGGCCAGCCCTTCCTCAAGGCAGAGCCAACCAGACCTCTGCAATGAGCCGGTGGACTTTCTGTGAGGGAGCCGGGTGAACATCTCAAGTGGGTGCCCCTCAGAGCTGGTCACCAGCCTGCCTCTTCGTGCTGGGAGAGGAGGGCCAATGTGAGAGCAGACATATCCCAGCCCAAGAGGTAGGACGCAGCCTTGACAGTGAGGCGTGTTCACAGACCTCCACGGACCATGGCCTGCTCACACCATTTCAGGTTTGATGCTGGATAGTGGAGCAGATCCATCAGAATGGATGGAGCGGATGGCCTCTCACCACACCAGTGTCCAGTACCCCTCCTGGACTTGCCGGTAAAAAACCTTTCCTCCTGGGTTTTCCACTTCCTGACATTCATCGGCCTGTGTCTTTGGGATGCATGGAAAGCAGAGCACCCAGGGCAAAGAGGTATGCTCCTCCCCCAGGCACACAGCTCGTGTGGGCACTCCCAGGTGTCCTGCGGGAGGTGCCCAGCTACATGCGGTGATCACCATGTGCTCTGCACATACATTCCCGAGTCCTGGGACATCTTTGAGATTCCACTCAGAAAAGACAGGGGACTTTGCAGTCCCCTGACCCCTTTGGAGCAGTTACCAAAGAGATTTAAAGAGGCAAACTAGAATGCTTCCTCCTGAGGGGGAGCTCTAGGAAAACATCCATGCCTTTCCTTCACACTGGAAGCGTTTCAGAGGGCTAGCGGGCTGGTTCCCAACTCCGGACTGGTCTTCTTAGAGGAAGAAAGACACCATTTCATTCTATCCCTGGACTAAGTGCATCCGATTTGGTAGCTGTTGAACGTCTTCTGGAAGGCACCACCCAAGATCAGCCCCTCGCAAGCATGCTTTCCTGCTGAGGGCACGTGCTCCTCATTGAAGGACTCAAATCCAGCAGAGGAAGCACCCATATGCAAGTTATCATTAGTGCGTAGAAACAATTGTCAGTGACTCTTCAGGGTGAAGAACAGTGATCAGGCCGGCTGAAGAATCCCTCCAACAATCCCAATCTTCCTCTGTTTGAGAGTTCTCAAGGAAATGAGAACCAGGACCATAGGTTAATCAATTAAATTGATATACCAATAGGCAGATAGCTATTCAATGCCATCAAGTCTGTTCTGACTCATATTGATTTTATATGGCAGGGTAGAAGTGCCCCGTCAGTTTCTGACACTGTAAATCTGTATAGGAACAGATAGCCTCATCCTTTTGCCCCTGAAGTGGCTGGTGGGTTTGAATTGTTGACCTTGGCAATTAGCAGCCCACCTTGTACCTTACAAGCCTACTGTGGCTCCTTAGGTAGACAGATTGTGTGTGTGTGTGTGTGTGTGTGTGTGTGTGTGTAGCAAGAGAGGGAGATGGATTGTGATTTACATCAAGGTGTTGGCACATACAATTATGGGAGCTAGATAGTCTAAGTTCTATAGGTCAGATGCTAGAAAGAGTACAGAGATGAGAGAGCAGTAGTTGTTACAGTCTATGGGTCAAAACACTCTAAGGAACTCCCCCTCCCCAATTAATTTGTTGTATTGCATTACATTGTAGATGGTGATTACATCAGATTAGATTCGTTTGCCTGTGGAACAGTCGTTGGCCTAGTGTTTGGCCAAACCACCGAGTGCCATAGGTCAGCCAAGTTGACACACAGAGTTAAATAACACTTCCAAACCAGTCTCTTCTTCCACTGAAATGCCCCCGAGCGCTATTTACAAGTATGAAGGATGGGAGGAGTACAGAGACTGAGGCAAAGCTGGTCTCCCTGGAAAGGAGCCCTTCAGAGCTAAGGAGGCTTTTGCTCTTAAAGCCTTGAGGCAGGAGACCAGCCTTCCCAGCTGTTTTCAAAATATGTAAGTTGTCCCAGCTTCTTTTTGTACCTGCAAAAGGCTTTATAGAGAAATTGTTTTCAGTCATGAACAACTGTGCCTCTTAAATAACCGCCTTGCTGTAGAGCTCAGCGTCCCTAAGTTCTTGTTGCCTCTTTTCCAACCAGTGGGATTCACAGGAAGCAAAACATGTCAGCAAGGGATAAAGAACCATTTTAGATTGGACAGAACTTTCCCCCGGAGGTTCTGCTGGGAGACGGCCTGGAAGCCAGTCTGTGCTCCTGGAAGGAAGCGGTCATTTACTTACAACCTAACAGACTGCTTGCTTGAAGAGGGCCGGAGGCCTAGGAGGTGTCTCACTGACCTTGTGACCGCCTCCTTCCCTGACTCTCCTGAGCTTTTGTGAGGCCTCCTGCAAGGCCAGCCTGGCACCCAGGCCGTGGGGGTTGGTGATAGTGGTGATAGGAAGAGGAATACCTCCACAGATAACGCTACAGCCCCCTGGAATTGGATTGCTCCTTGGCGGGGTGGGGGTGGGTGGGCGGGGTAGGGCGCTGTGTGTTTTGTTTTGTGAAGGAGCCCTGGCGATGTGTGAACTAGGTCCTGAGCTGCTAACGATGAGGGAGGTGGGCGGTTTGAACGTACCAGCCTTCCCATGCTCTCTGTCTCCCCTCACGAGTTCGTCTCAGAAACTCGAGGTAAGGGGGCTGCGAACCCGAATGAGCTTGAAGGCAGTGGATTGGGTTATGTGGTGTGAGTTTTTTGTAAGCTCTTCAGGTGCACCATCCCACTGAGTTTGTGTCAGCCCCCATCCTGTTTCCGTCCTGCCCTGCTGGCTGTATTCTGTGCCCTGCATGGCTCCACACATCTTCTGCCCGTTTCTCTCCACTCTGGGGTGAGTGTTCCCTGCCTTCACCTGGTACACACCCCCTCGCTCCAGATTTGCTCAGGTCTGTCCTGACCCCGCCCCACCACTCCTTGGTCTTCTGGTTCACAGTTCGTCTCCACAGTTCTTCGTCCTTATCCAGCCCCCACTCCCAGTTCACTGCGCTGGAACTGTCTCTCCTTTCCGCTCCAGACCAAGGGGGCTCCACCGAGAGCATTCTTGGAACCCCCTGCCCTTCTCTGCTTTTACCATGTACTCGGGGGGCACGCTAGTCTAACAGTGAGGGGAGGGGGAGTTCCTTGGGAGGGAAAACACCCACCCCCTCAATGGCTAAGGAGTTTTTATGGAAAGGAAACTAGAACAGCTTTACCTTTTGTTTTCCTTTTCAATTCTCAGTATCTCACTGCTAGCTCATGAGAAAGAAAAAAAGAGAGAGACAGGCCAAATTGTCATTGTTTCTGCTTTCACGAGAGCGTGAAGGGAGGAGGTGCTGTCAGGAAAAGCATTTCAGGAGCAGCGAGAGGCGCATCCTTCCGGCAGGTGATGTGTCTTCAGATTTCATTCTTCCCATTTGTCTCCCAACCTTAGTCTTGGAGAACTTAAATTGCACAGAGCAGCCGTAGCTCCTTCTGAGCAGGTGGCGGGGCCCCAAGAAAGGCAGGGAAGACTGGGACCAACCACCAGCGTAGAAAAAAAGCCACTCCAGAGTGTGGGGAGTGTGTTTCTTCAGAAGGGCCCCCACCCGACCCCTGCCTCGTGGACCCCAGGCCAGCTGCCCTCCGGCATCACAGGCCTTCAGGACCCTTCTCACCCAACACAGCTGGGGCTCTCTTTCCTCAGCCTTTTGAAGTTAGCTGCTTTTTGTTCTATTCTTAAGATCATATTCGGCCTATAAATGTAATATTCCAGCTGGAAGGTGCCCGGCATGCTCACAGCCAAACGCGGGGGCCCAGAGCGCAAAGCCAGTGTTTGGCAGAAGGTTCGGAGTGGTGTAGGCACCTCCCTGTCAGCACTGGGTGCGGACCGTGGAAGTGGAGTCGATGAATGAGCCCCAAGGCCCATAGGCAACAGGGCAGCCCCTTGTGCTGTCAACTGGTTCTCTGGGCGGTGAAAAAGCTACCATGCCCAGAAGTTTGGAAATGCGACCTGCCCCAAGATGACTGCGGAGAAAGGCCTGGGGACACCCATCCAAAACGGCCCCAGCCTCAAGACCCACCGGAGCTGCTCTGCTCCACACACATGTGGGTCACCCCAACTCGGAATGGGCCTGGGGGCATCTGGTGCACCCCGAGAACATGAAGCTCTGTGGTCCGAAGCCTCGGGAAAGATTGTTTTCATGACCATGAGAAAACAGCCCCACCAAGGAGCGAGTCCAGGGTGGTGCAGCTGTCAAGGGCACACCCTGCTCCCCAGAAGCACTGGGGAGACACCAGGGACCCAGCCAAGTGGTGCTTTTCTCTGGCTGGATTTTTCTTCCCAGATGTTTACATGGAAATAGGATCTTTAATTCCCCAGAGACCCATTTCCCTGCTGTTAACTCCCCTTCTGAAGTCCGGATCTCTTGTATCCCGCTCTCTGGTCCTCGGCACTCCTGAGTTCAGTGTCGTGTGTCCCCTCTGGGAACACTCGGTGGACTTCTGGGGTGCCATTTGGGCATGAAGGGGGAGCCCTACAATAGAGGGAGGTAAGCACCCGGAGGTGATCAGTCTCTGAAGCTCACCAGTGATGAAGTTGGGAGTGGCGTTGTGACAGAGTCCCAAGGCCCCTCATCGTGCTTCTTGGGTTTCATTCACTCTGGGGGGAGACCCCCAGGTCTTTCTCAGCCAGAATTTCCAACGGGTTCAAGCTGCCAGCCTTTGGGTTCCAAGCACTTGTAAAACCAGTGTGCTACCGGGGAGCTGCTGCCTGTAGACCATGCTCCTCAGAGCTGCCCGTCTGCCTGCTCGGCCTGGGACCTCAAATCCCTGCCTTGGAGCGGCTTCATGATGGATGCTGGGAGTCTGGGTCCCCCACACCTGGGGCAGCTGCCGGGCAGTCTCTGCCCTGGATTCCTGCTCTGACCCTGCAGACAGTGCGAGTGCAGGAGACCACTGGACCTGAGGATGGATAGGTGCAAAGACGCCTCCCATCGCAGACTGCCACCCACTCTCTCACTGCCTCCACGTCGATGACAATTCACTGCCCCTGCCAGTTTCCGAGACTAACTGCTTATGGGAGCAGAAAGGACCATCTTTCTCCCATGGAGCAGCGGGCGGCCCCAAACCATTGACCTTTCGGATCACAACCTGGCTGGCGTTTAACCCTAGACCACCGGGCTCCTCGAGCGGAGTGCAGGGTGCTGTTTACTCCTGGTGTGCAGACCTTTAGCGTGCACAGCCACACTCACGGGCCCAGACTGGGACCAAATCCTGAGAGAAGCCAAAAGCAGTGGTTGGGGCCCCCACTTAGATCCCCATTGACCAAACCCTACGACATCACGGGATCCCGCTTCTCACCCTCTGCCTCATCGGTCCCGGCCCGGCACTGGCTTAATGAAGGGGATGGGCCTGGGCGTTGCTGTGCTAGAAGCAAGATTGCTGGTCTTGGGGTGAGGGAGAGTCCGGATAGCCCCGCTAGGGCTTCAGAGGGTGTGGCCTGGATTCATTGCGACCCGCGGGCCTCCCTGGACAGGTGTGGGCCTGGTGGGGGTCCTTGCCACAGCAGGAAGGTAGATGAGTTGGGGTTCTCCATGGCGACAGACCCCCCATAGGAGAAGCAGGGCAGCTAGCCGGTGAGTTCACCAGTGGGCTCCGGTAGCCATTGCAGACAGCCGCAGTGGTGTGTGAAGGACAGGGCTGTGGGGCAGAAGGGCTGTGTGTTAGAAGGTGGGAAGACCGCTTGTTCTCAGCATGGATGAATGATAACCGAGCAAGGATGTGGGGAGGACCGGGACTGTGGCGACTGGCGAGGAGAAAGAGCCTGGTTTCCCACACCAGGGAACCTGATGTTCGTCGAGGGGCGTAGGCAACTCATTGTCATCTGAGATCACAAACCCCAAACCTGGATGCACCCGCCTGCCAGTCTGGGTCTTTGCCTCCAGTTTGAGCATGATGATCATGCACTGGGGAGACAGCAAACGTCAATTCCCTGTCTGATGCGTATGGACACTGCATTAAAGAGAATACTTCTTCCTAACCCCTGGCATGCTCTCCTTCCCCCATTTTTTTCTCATCAGCAATTCCCTTTGGCAAAAGTTACCCTCAGGTGCCACAATAAGTTTTGGTTAGTTTTTTTTTTTTTTAATTTTTACATATCCTTTGATTGCCCAAGAGCATCTTACAGGACTATTTCCAGAAGCATCTTTATAGCAGGAACAAAAGCTAAGACTGATTATGTAATTGTAGCCCTAATTTATTCCCTGAAATCTGTGCGTGCATAAAAAAAAACATGAGTTTGGGTTTTTTTAATGCCAAAAAAAATCCAAGAGCCTCCTGGAGGAGTATCATTCCTGCGCCCCCATCTCAGGCCCTCTCACTTTGGGGGTGTTTACTACAGAATAGAAATGGATGTGGTCAGGCTGAGCCCCGGTGGCGTAGTGGTCGTGCGCGGGACTGCGGCCCACGGGGACGGAGGTTCAATTCCAGCAGTGGGGCTGGGCCTCCTACTCCCACCACCAGACTGCAGTGATGCCCCAAAAAAGAAAAAAAAAAAAGGATGTTGTCAGTGTGGCCAGACCGGGAGCCCAGCCCTGGCCACCTGGACTCCAGGTTGTGGCTCCTCAGGCCTCACGCCATCCCTACCACACGCATCCCAGCGCTGGGTCCGTGTGCTCCTCGGAGAGCCTGGCCGGGACCACTCAGACGTAGACGGAGGGAGGACAGGCGGGCAGGCGGCAGCCTGGTCTCTCTCCTGGAAGTGAGCCGCACACCATCTGGCAGAGGAGGCGGCGGGAGTGTGTGCCTACTGCTCAGGAGTCCGTGAATGCTTAATGGCTTTTCCTCTTTTTGATTTGAGTTTTTGTATTTAGTTTGTTTCTTTGTTGTTCTTTTGTTTCGTTGTGTTCCCTTTTTGTTTGTTTTTTAGAATAGTCCTTATCAGTGGCAGAAGATCCTTCTGTAGTGTCTTTTCAGTGCTGCCATACCGGGACAGCACCCCAGCCGGGTATGTATATCCATGCATGCTGCGTCGTCATTCCCCGGGGCACCAAGTGGTGGCGCTGGTGCACACGATGGGGTCGCCCGTGCCCATTGTCCACAGTGTGCCTTGCTGTGACCCCGCGTGCTTGCTAGGTGTGGGAAGTGGCAAAAAGAGCTCCCCTTTCTTTTCAGGCATCATGCTGCTTCCTTGTGGACAGGCACGTGTGTGTACGTGTGTGTGTGTGTGTGTGTGTGTGTGTGTGTGACCCCTCTCCATAATGCCTGCCATTTCTGAACGTGTGTTTAATCACCTCCGCCCATACCGTGAAACAAGAGCAATACCGGTGCCCCACATCCCTTGGGGCCCCATCCACTTTGGGAGAAAGGTAGGTCAGGAGAGAAAGGCGATCAAGCCGAGTGGCCAATCCACCTCCTTGCATTTGGGCTTGGGGTCAGAGATCTGACCAGTAAGCTGGAGCAGCCACTGCTGACAGACACAATGGTACCTGGGACTGATTAGCTACAGACCAGGAGGCCACTCGCCACTCTGCGACAAGCCCCTGGTTACACCACAGTAGGTCTTGAGGGCCCGTTCTTGGAAGCCGTCTTGTCATCACCATCCCCAGCCCTGAGCCCGGTTCCTCATCGGAGCCCCAGCTCCCTGGCCTTCTTCAACTCCCCCGCATCCCATGCTGGCCCCTCGGGGTGCTGTGGGTGCCTCAGCCCGTGCTATGGAGGCAGCTCCCGGTCCAGCAGTGTCCGGTCGAGCTGGGCTGCATGTGCTTTGCTGTGGCAGGTGTTGGAAAGAAGTGGAATACCAGGCTTTTCTTTGGCAGCCCCTCTGGGTAGACCCCCTACCCACGGACCTTTGGGTTAGCAGCCACGCGTGTTGGATATTTATCACACCTGGTTTAGGAAGGGGGTCGAGGCCTCCGCTCACTGAATGCTGAATGACTTTCGCACCCATGTGGCAACTGAAACACTGCCCCCCTCCTTCCCTGGTCCTGACTCTCCATTCATTCATCCACCGTCATTTTCCATGAGTCCTGCCCCTCTGGTTCCCACTCGCCCACCTGCTGGTTCCTCCCTTTCCCTTCTCGGTGGGTCCGACTTCAAGCCTGTGCACTTCATCGTGCTCTCTGCCCATATTCCGGACCGTCCGTCCACAGTACCTCGGTAGTCATGGACTCCTGACCCGCTCAGGTATTCCCGGGAACCCTGGCGGCGTGGGGGTTACATGCTGAGCTGCAAGCCTCCAGCTGCTCCGCAGGAGGAAGGTGAGGCTTTCTCCTCCCGTCAGGACTTCGTCTGGGAAACCCACGGGCCAGTCTTAGCGTCTGCACGGCTCACCGTGAGTTGGAATTCACTCAGCGACAGTGAGTGTGAGTGCAAGGGCCGTGAAGCTCAAAAAGAATCACCTACTTCTTTATTGAGCACTTGCCTTGTGCTGGTCCCTTTCCGTCTCGGTGTCCTGACAACCACTCTGCCAAGGAGGTTTGTTTTTTTTTCCTAGAAAGTGTAGCAACAAATTGTGCCGCTCAGAGGTCTCAGGACCAGCACGGGGTGGCTAGCTAGAAGACCTTCTTACTCTGTGCAGCCTGATGCAGCCCTGGGCCTGCCCACCTGTGTGGAGCAGGCTGATTTCCTGGGAAAGCGACTGGGTTCCAGCTCACAGACCTGGCGTGTGGGCCCATTTGGCCAGTTCGTTTTTTCTAGTTAAAAATAAGAGTGGGTCCAGAGGAGCAGTCTTTAATATGGCCAGCCTCTAAGCACGCCTCCAGCAGAAGTCGGGGCCTCCATGGAAAGCTGCTGACCTAGAGGTGGAGGCAGAGCCAGCAGGATCGGCGAAGTGAATGTAAAGTCACCAGGCGGAAGTAGCCAGTGCATCAACTCCGCAAGGCTTCGTTGGTTGGCCAGATGTCCTCTCACCTGGACAGAGCCTAGAGGGACGCCACCTGGGTCTGCCTCCTTGTTCTGGGTTTCCCCTGCCCACCAGCACCCTTTCTGGCTGACGTCATCTGTATTTGGACACAGTCCATTCGATCTTGTACTGAGAGCTAGTCACTGGACGGTAGGGGAGAAACGTCCTGCAAGATGGAGTTGATTCCTGGCCTCCTGGAATGTATCATCTAGCCAGGGTAGAAAGCATTAAAATTAAGCCTCTGATTACCTACTGTAATTGCAGTTTTGAATCCAGTCAGTCCCCAGAGTGCAAACACCTATACATCCCTTTCAATGTTATGTAAATTTGCCCTCGCTTTGAAATGATCCAATCCTCCCCTACTCAGCAACAAATTCTTCACAGCCATCACCGCCTCAGGCTGTACATGCAGATTTTAAATCCCTGAACACACCCTGGGGGTGTGCTTCCCACCTAAGGAGGGCTAAGCAAGAACTGCAGGGCCCAGTCCCAACTTCCTGCAAATGCAACCCAAAAAACACACACCTAGGAATGAGTCTTGCTTACACACGGGGTGAGCCAGAAAAGACCTTCCGGACTCCCTGGCCCACGACTCATGCTGTTTCTGGAAGAGAGTTTGACTTTTCCTTGCTTTCGTCGTTGAGGTGTTGGTTTTAGTTTCCCCTCTCCAAAGTGCCATCTCATTTCCAAGTTTGGGGGTCCCCCTCACTACAGGGCCGAGATGATAACCTGCATGTTGTAACTAAGATCAGGGATCCTCAAAAATTGAGTCTCAGACAACAAATGTTGAGCCAAGGCAGGAATTTGAACCCATGAATGCAACCAAGGAATTTTTGTTTCCTGGTCCACGTCGGCAGATGGGCGAGACAAACGGGGCACTTTCTCATAAGCCCTCTGCACATTGGAGTTGTGTAGTCCCTGCCTCCTGGAGTGACTGTGGGGGAGCTTCCCAGCATCGGACCAGCACCTGGACAGGTAGGTGGGGAGTGGATACTAGAAGACGTGTCTTTCTTACCAAAATAGGAGAGCAGAGGTCATTTTCTTTTGGAGCACTTTGGAGACTTGAGCATTTTTGCTTGGGGAAATTCCTTACCTTTTGGGAGCCCTCGTTTCCTCCTGTACAGAAGGGGGATGATAAGTTATGACCGTGCGCACTTCTTTTGAAAATCATAGTATTTTATACAAAGCCAGGGGGAAATCCAAAAAATTAAAATGCTCAGGAAAATATCACCCAAACCATCAGCAACCGTGTCCTGTGGATCTGCATGGCTCTCTGAGGTATGGGACACCCCAAGGGCACTCCAGCTGGAAGCTCACTGGTGCCAGGGACCCGTGGATATCTGACAGCACCTGGGTCCCCTTCTGCCGGGCTTCAGAATTCTCACGGATGTCAGCACAGCTCACCTCAGAGGATCCTCAGTACACTTGGCCTTGAGATCTAGAAACCTGAGTGTGTGGGGCTACAGGGCAGAAGCTTTCACAGGTTGAGAGCTCTATTAGAAATCGGTTCAAACCCCAGAAAAAACGAAAACCCAACCAGACTCATTATTATTGAGCCACCTCCAACTCAAACCGCCCTCTAGGGCAGAGTAGAACCATCCCAGAGGAATTCCAGGGATGTGAATATTTACGGAAGCTGGCTGCCACTCTGTCTCCTCTGGACCCACTGGTAGGTTCGAACTTCTCACCTTTGGGTTAGCAACCAAGTGCATAATCGCTGTGCCACCGGGGCACCTACCCAAACCCACCAGTCCACTGACATCATCAAGCCACTTCCAACTGAGAGGGAACTTCGGGTACAGAGGAGAGCTCTGTAGGTTTCCAAGGGCTAGGACTTTATGGAAGCAGGCGGCTTCCTCTTCCTCCTGTGGAGCAGCTAGTGGGTGGGAACCACCGGACTTGCGGTTAGCTGCCCAACGCTTTGCCTACCGCACCCACCACCAGGGCTTCTGCCAACTAGGAACGTGATTCAAAGCATCATCATGTAGCTGCAGGATGAAAAAGCATTCTGCTCAGCTTCAAATTGGTTCATCAGATTTCCTATTGATGAATATTTCCATCTACTGTAGTTACAGGGTTGTGTGTGTTGAGGTTTTTTATTATAGGGAAACTACCGTGGTCAAGTAATAAGTAATAAAAAACATTCTAGTAAAGTATGCACCTATGGATCAACCTACTTTTAACTCGTATATGTATTAAGAAATACCTTTCCACTGTGAAGAATTCCTTTTAAACGGAAACCCTCCCGTTTAAAGTCCGGAACCAGGACTTAGATCGTAGCAATCTCAGGATGGTTGGGACTTTGGAGGTGAAGTGTAGCCTTCCTCCACAAAGAAGACACGTGGGTGAAGCCCACCCCAGTAGAGCCAACTCTAGAACTGTCTTCTGGCCACTCCCACCTGCTGACGTCATGATTTCTAACAATTTCCTTGGCACTTGAGTGTGTGGATCAGTCCCCATGTGCCTGGTTTTTCAGAACAAGCACAGCTTCCCCGGATAGATAGTGGTAATTGTCAGCTCCAAATGCATCACAAGAAAGTTCGAATAACAGGAAGCACCAAAGTTCATCCTGCATCTCCATGAACCCCTGTGGCATGGGAAACGTCTGTCTGTCGGGATGGCCTTATCGTTTCATTTTTATCTGCTGGCTGCTGGCTCCGCACTGGCGCCTCTCGGGTCCACTTCTCCCATCTTGCCTGGGTCAGCTTCCTTCTCTGGCTCCAAAGCTTCTGACCTTGGCTTCACACAAAAGCCGAACGCTTGTTTTGACTCTGGACATCAGTAGACCAAAGCAGACGGGTCAGTCTTAGAAGTTTCATCCTCTGGCCTCGGTTGAATCATATCCCCTCTGGAATCTGTGCCCTTCCTGGCCGCTCAGACTGCCCTCATGAGGAAGTAGGATTGTGTCAGATGTCATTCGTTTCGGTGAGTTCCTGTGAGGGCAGGGTTGGCCCTTCAGCCAATATGACGGTGTGCTTAGGAGACGAGGCACCAGAAGGCCATGGGGGCAGACTGGAGCCGTGTGTCCTCCAGCCAAGAACTGCCGGCGACACCAGAAGCTAAGAGAGAGGACAGAGACAGATGCTCCCTTTGAACTTTCAGAGGAAACAGACCTGCCAATACCTTGGTTTTTTACCTTTAACCTCAAAAAAGGAAGAAGGGGAAAAAAAAAAACACTGCCGTGGAGCCGATTTTTGAGAATACTAAGTCTCTGTGAAGTCACTCAGTTTGTGACCCATCTATTTTAGATGTGGTAGGAAACCAATACCCCACCCCTTCATGCATTTGACCAGGTTGTCCCAGAGAGACCAGACAGCTCCACAAGATTTGTACTCCCCCAGGTGTTACTCCTGCCTCCAGGTCCCATGTGAACATTTCACACTGAGGTTACAGCTGACCGAACCTTCAGCACCTGGGAAATGTAGTTTGAGGCCTTGCTGAGTCCATTTCAAGGAGCCCTGGCGGTGTACTGGTCTAGCAGCTCAATGCTCACCTCAAAATCAACAGAGCAAACCCAACAGCCACTCCTTAAGAGGAAGATGCACCGTTCGGTGCTCATGCAGTTTTACAACCACGGGCAGTCTCACGCTGCCCTGCCAGTCCCAATGATCAGAATTGGCCTGCGATGGCAGTGAGGGTTCTTGGGGGTGGGAGGGGGGGAAGGTTGAGGAAAGCGGAGTTCACATTTCAGTAAAGTGTGTCACAAAGGGCTTGGCGCGGATATTTTAAACTGGTCTGGTCGCTGCCACAGAAATTCACTGGCCCAAGAATGCTAAGGGCCTTTTGCAACAGCCATACCTGCCTGCAACAGCCTTTGCCTGGGCTCCCCGAGTTTCAATCAAACAACATACCTGTTTCCCATCCTCTCTCAAGTTTTGGAACCTCACAGTATAGCCTACAGGTACAGTTTGACATCGGGGCTGGCCTTGACACTCACCTGGGCTGGCTCTGCTGTGAGCAGAGTGCCTCTTTGGATGGAATCTGACCCAGAGGGAGAAGGGCCATTTTCCCCGGCTCCATACTATGGTGGGGGGGCCCTCTCTCTATCTGGGCTGTATCAAAGAGTCCCGCCCCTTAGTCACCCTCACCACCTCCCACACATTTATCACAGCTGCCCCTAATCAGATGTGGGGATTTCTTGGCATGCTTAGACCAAAGACTGGCTATGGGGCTTTGCTCACTCCCTTCAAATAGCACAGCCACTGAGCCCGAGTCCCACTAATTGTTACCAGGATGAATACTATTTCATACAGCAGGCCTTTGGACTGAGCACAATGAGCCAAAGGGGGAGGGGGTGGACACTTCAAGGCCATGTCAGCTCCTCCCAGAAGCAGAGCCTCACCCCTCCTCCTTGGGTGCGGATTCTGAGAGGGTATGGGCCAGAGAAGGCAGGCCAGCAAGCACGACTGCTCCTTAGCCTGGTGGTGGGAGCACTCTGCAGTTCCCATCAGGCGACCAGTGCTCGATGGACCTTAGAGGCCATCTAGTCTTGTGGTCCACAGACGTCTCATTATTATGAGCTGCAGAAACTTTGCTTCAACACAAGTTCTCACACAACTCCAATAAACAAGACAGCCAACCTCGGAACGATGCCAGGGAACCCCGCTGTCTCCAGTTCCTCCCCCAGGGGCCCCTCAAAGTCCCACTGGTAAAACCACAGTTCTGGTCCCGCTGCCATTGGTGCTGATGGGCCCTGGCAGCCAGGAGGCAGGATGCTTCCGGGGAAAGAGCTGATGGTCAGAGAATCCCCTTCCTCCTCCCCATAGCAAGTTCACAAGTCTTCCTGATGCCAGTCCACTCATCTGTCAAACTGACTGGAGTCTCAGCCAGGGGAGTTTGCTGAGAGCATTAAATGAAATCTGTACCATGGCTCTGACACCAGCTGGGCTGTGCATACTCAGGAAGTGGGAGTTGGAGCTCCCTCCCTTTTTCTTCAAGCTCTGTAGGGTTTTTTCATTACCCAATCCACATATCATACAATAGTTCATTCATCGCAAGCAGAGTTGTACAGTCAGTACCATAATCAATTTTAGAACATTTTCTTCCTTCTACTCATTGTCATTTGTGTGACTTTTTTTTAATTGTGACAAAAATATACACAAGACCGTTAGCAATGCGACGACGTCTGCATGTATAATTCCGTGCCACTGGTCTCCCTCCTCGTGGTGCGCAGCCCAGCGCCTCATGCACAGTGTTCCTCCGTCAAGGCCCCTGAGCAGCAGCAGCAACAACAACTCCTTCACCCAAGGCCACCACTGCTCAGCTGTGGGTTCTGAGTTCCGTTCCCGGCCAGTCGCAGAGCTAACGGTTCCCTGTTCTTTCTGCATCGACTCCGAGACGGCAGCCTCTCCGTCTGGCTCACGGTGGCTGAGCCAGCTGTGCGGTTCCACCAGCCCAATGGATTTATCTTCCGATCGGCTTTTACATGGTCTTCACGTTTTCTTCCCTCGATGGTGCATGACCACACAAGAGACTTTGGGAGGCTACATAAAAATAGGAAGATACAGGCTGAGCCCCGGTGGCGTAGTGGTTGTGCGCGGGACTGCGGCCCACTGGGACGGAGGTTCAATTCCAGCAGTGGGGCTGGGCCTCCTACTCCCAGCACCGGAGAGCAGTGATGCCCCCCCAAAAAAAGGAAGATACCCAGAAGTGACCCCGAGCCTACCCTCCCCAACAAAACCCTCCTCCGCACACGGGTTCGTCTCTCCACCCCTCCTCCTCCTCCCACCCCACAGGAGGAAAGGCTTCTCTCGCTTGGGTCTTTCTTGCCGGTGGGAGGAAGCTCTGCCAGAGCCCACCTTTCAAAACAAGCCGTGGGGAGCGCACACGCGCGCAGAGGAACGGATGTGGGCCTTCGTCTTCGCGCGGCGATCGGAACGTGTCATGTCAAGCCTTCCCAGAGCTGGAAACGCTTCCCATACGAAGCTTTTAAGTGCTACCATTTTTCCGGGGGCGACCCAGCCTGAAACCAGCTTTCCCTGCCTCAACTCACCGTGGCCAGGGCCAGCCTGGAGCACTTGGCCTTGCCTCGGGATTGGCCGCTGCCGCCTTTCTAGCCTAGCTTTCTGGTGCCCTCCCGTTACAAGGTGAATTGCCAGCAGCAGCCTCAACGCGCGGATGTATGTCTCGGCTGGCCCGACTTTACAGGCAATCTGCTTGTCCCACTGTCTAGACCCGTGAGCCACTGCCACCTCCTAGCGCCCAGATTGTGTTCCTCCCCTCTGATCCCCGCCTTCCTGGACAACTGCCAGGGGACCCCCACCCCCACCGCACCTCCCTCTGCCATCCAGTGGATACTGACTCCAGCTCGGTAGAGCAGAACGTGCCCTGAAGGTGTCCGCCACTGGACCCCTGTGCCAGAGCAGGCAGACTCCCGTCTCCCCATGAGTGGTTGCTGGTTTTGAACCTCCGACTTTGTGGTTAGCTGCGCAATACTTAACCCACGACACCGCCAGGGCTCCCGCCACGGGACCAGAAATAGCTAATGGAGGAGATGCAAAGAAATGTTCTGGGTCCAGCCAGGGCGAGTGGGAAGAAATTGTTCGAAACAAAGCGAGCAGAGGAGAGGGAGCCCAGAGTTGGGAGGCGTGGAAGGTGGCCGGAAGCGTGCTGCCTCACCCGCCCGGGACCAGGACGCTGAGAGAGACCCGGCTCCCTCCTGCTTTCACCGCTCTGACCTTTTGCACCAACACCCGGTGCTCCAGCTCACACCATGTGGCTGGCATGGGGTGTTTTTTTTTTTTTATATCCTTTTTAAGGCTGAAAGGGCATTTATGGGTCAATCTCCATTTATAACCTTGTGTGAGAGGGAAAATGCATTCTGAGTTCCAGACAGCCAACTCGTAAACTTTTGGAACCCAACCCACCCCCGCGTGAGAGATTGCAGGCATTGTATTGAGGGCGAGTCCACTGCTGCCCCGGGCCTGCCCTCCTGAAACACGTGGGCCTCGCAGGGATCTCTGAGTGGATCTCGCCAGAGAGAGGAAAGACCCGTGAGCCCAGTTCTCGAGTGGCCATGCAAGATGACTCCAGCAGCAACAACAAATTGCGCGCGCACACGCACGTGTGTATGCACGCGTGGTTATGTGCTTGCTTTTTTGAGTGAACTTAGCTAGGCCAGCTCACCGTAGGTGCTACAGGGACCACGTGATGAGGAAAATGCCTTCCTAATTAACGAAGTGCAAGGTGTCCGCTGCCCTTCACTTTGGGCACTCAGGCCTTCAGATGAGGTCATCCACTTGGGCCCACTCCTGAGTGTGGATCATTGTGTGACATGGGGAACAACCGCCTCTTCTTAGAGAGAGGCTCCCAGCCAGAAAGCTCCTGCCCTGGCTCTCCCCTGTCCCTGCCCCTGCCCCCACCCTCCCACCCACCGTCCCCAGAAGCCCGCTTTCCGTTGTGGAAAATGACACATTCACAAACTGTGTCTTCCCTCGCCCGGAGCCTGTTCCCACAGAGAGCCAGAGTCTAGGAGGCTCTCATGGGTGAATCATGCCCTTCCTGCCTGCTCACGGGAGCTGCCTTTCCACAAGAGATTATAGTACGAGCCACGTTAAGACCCCTCCAGGGCAGTGGAGGGAGGCGTGTCGCTGAAAGACTTTAGCATAAAATCTGCTCTGATGGGACTTTTTTCCTCGCTCTAGCCCCTGGACTGTGGTAGTGGAAGGTTCTCCACAGGACGTGGAAGCAGACCTAGTCCAAATTGGCAGGTGGGCTGAATCCAAAGACGCCCCAAATGGGATTTCTTGAATAAACTAGGAATGACACATCCGCTAGGACGCAACCAAACAAAACCTGCGTGCCTTCGAGGGCTCCTGGGCATATCTGCGCTTACGAATGAAATCTCCTTTCCCAATCCTGCTTTTGAGCACCGAGCAGCAAATGTTGTCTTGGGAGGGAAAGGTCTAGAAATCCTATTAATATTTAATGGACTTGTATATTATTTATACATCAAAGTGTCAGCCTCTTGTCCTTTAAAGAACAAATGCCCAGTAGAGTGCCCACCCATCCGCCCACCTGGCTGATATTCCCAACCCGGACACTCTTAGAGGAATGAGCCCTGAGGGGAGTTGGGACCGTACCCTATGGTGGGCACAAGAAGTCTGGGAACGAGTTAAATGGATATCACACGTTTCCCATCTACTTCCCAGGTGTCATGTATTTAAACCTCATCTCCTCTTGTTTTTTTAATTAAGAGTAATGCTGGTTCTTTAATGACAGGCCTCCTAAGGAAGAGCACACAACGTGAACTTCTTGTTATCTAATAAAGACACGTGTGTGTCCTTCCCTAGCCCTGGCTGCCCTGTGCCCCCCTCCACCCCCACCCAGTCCATGTCAATTCCACACATTATGCCTCAGAGAACAGCTGCCTGGGTCTGTGCCAATGAGCCGCAGATGAAGAAACTAAGGATCATTTCGCTTTCTATAAAGGCAGGAGTTGACTGTTTTATGGTTAATGGCAGCCGATCGCTAATTTCCTATGGGCACCGAGATACCTAAATTGGCCATCTGCTCTGATCAGGTGGCTCCAGAGAAATCCTGTCCTATTGAAACCAAAATGTAGGGTCAACTTTCTAGGGCTCCTCCACCCAAGCTCGCAAAGAGAGCCCCTTTCAATGTCCGTGGTCCCTGTTGCACGTTTGCACATTTCTTTACAGTGGTGCCAGCTGCACGTGGACCGCCCTCAGGAAGAAAACCCACCAGGTTCCCTGCCCCTGCCCTGGGCGTCTAACTGCTAAATGCTCACCCCAGATGCTCTTTCCGCTACTGGGACGGTCTCCTCCCACCAGTCTTCTGTGCTCCCTGCCCGTCCCACCCACCACCCACAGTCTAGCAGTTTCAAAAGTCAGCCTTCGTTTAAAAACAAAAAAAAATGCTGGCTTTTCCAAGTGTTTGTTGCCTGACAGCCTCCGGAGAAGTTCACAGGCTTGGGTAGAATGAGAAATGAGCTCTTGTAGCAGGATAACTGAGCCAAGGCGAGACCCAGGGTGCAGGACGAGGAGAGGGGTCTCGGTATCGGCTGCGGTGACGGTGTGAACATGTCTGCCAGAGTGAGCGTCATCCCTGAGTGCAGGCTGGTCACGTGCAACCCTTAAGCCCACACTTGGGACATACCTACATGGAGCATGGGACTTGCCGTCATCCCCATTTTGGAGACGAGGTATAAAACTAATATTGGGGGTGGGGGAGGAACTTCCAGGGCATTTCAAATAAATTGAAGAAAAGTTCAACTTCAGGGGGGCTGACTGTTTCATCAGTGTCGGCCACTGTCCCCATTATCCAGCTTTATAACCCAGTGCCGGTGTTTGCACCAAACAGGAATTTCTATTTCCCTATGCTACTTTAATGACAACACAACCCAGGACAATGATCTTAGAAAACATCGTGATGTTATGGCCACCACCCACCCCCACCCCCAGGATTTCTGCTTCGTTCTTGTTCACTGGGGTGCTTTCCCCCCACAGGATTGAGTGCCCCAACGAGGCCATTCAGCGCCCCTTTCTGAAGGCAAAAGCCCCCTCCAGGGCCCGGAAACAGTAGACCATCAATAAGGACTCTGTTAGTATTGTTTGGTGGCACCATGGGAAATTGCTGGTTATGTAGGTCAGAAACTGCATGGGCTTTGTGCTAATGTAAAGTTTTGGCGACCCACTTGGCTCAGAAAACCCAGCCTAGGGTAGTTTGTCGGCTTCTTTGGTAAAGACAAACTTTTCAGATCTTTGGGAGTCTGCTAAGAGTCTACTTGAGCAGCTATTAAAAGAAGCCCACCTTGTTAAGAAGAGCTTCCAGGAGACCCCTTTGGTTCTCCGCCTATGCACACGTCTGCACTCTTCTGTTCGGGCGTCCAGACTCGGCAGCCCTGGACTTAGTGGCAACTGTGTCCAGAGCCTGAGAACAGGGGAAGATGGAGTGGCCATTTGAGGGTGCTGGTGGTTTCCATGATTATATCAGGATCATTTGGGGTTGGGGTTTTTTTCAAGGTTTTAAATACACATCGCTGTGTTTTCAGAAAAGACTCAGGTAGCAATGTACCAATTTCTAAACAAATTGTTTGGTGACGCAGGTGACATGGTTGGTGCTGCATGGCCCTGTTTCCATTCTGGCCACTCCCTTTCCGTTGCCGTTTCAGTCTCTTGAAATGTGAGCATCGCAGCTTGTGAGTGCATCCACTCGCTATGCAAGAAATGCCTCTTCTCTCTGAAAACGGACTGACTTCCCACGGTTAGCCCTCCTTTTTTGTGGCTGCAGGGAAGTCAGGGCCCAGTTCTCAGAGGGCCCCAGAGTCCCCTGTCACGCTGAGGGTTCCTGGGCATGCCTCAGCCTGCCGGCGCCTCCAGCCACCCTGGTCCCAGAGAGTTGCTGATTCTGTGAGTTGTGAGTTTTCTTTCATCAAGGCTGGAACACGACCAGGCCACATGGTCATGGGCCCCACCGTCCTGCCCCTCCCCACCCTCTCTAGACCACCAACATTTTCTCTTCAAGGAGCTAGGGGACCCCCCCTCCCCAAAGTAGGGACATCCCCTAGGGCAGTCAACAGAAAGTGGCCCAGAAACTGAGCCACCAAACCCAACTCAACCCATGCAGTTTCTTTCCACCCCGGGAAAGAATCTTGACAAGTAAACACCAAGACACAGTCCCACATTCAAGCCAGTCGCCGTAGCTGGCGATTGACATTTGACATAATTGAAATGACTTAAAGAGGTTCACTTCCTTAGTCAAGAAGGCACACACTTCCTCGTGCTCAAGAGCCCCAGGCAACGTTGCTGCCATAGTGGCCAGGCAGCGGGAGAACCTTTCCATCCCCGCAGAACGCCCTTCCTCCACTGGACACCTCCTGAGGTCTACACGGTGGGAAGTGGCGAGTCCAGTAAGCTTGCCAGCCCAGCTCTCCGGAGGCTGGTTTCTATGGAGTCTTTAGGGGCAGGAGGCTTCACCACTTGTCCTTTCAGTGTAGCCGGAAGCGCCCACTGGACCAGAGAAGCCCAGTTTCTGCCGCAGGCATGCCTCGAGGAGGAGGAGGAGGCTTAGGCTGATGTGAGCGCATAAAGTCTATTTTTTACTCAGGCTCATTCTCCCCCCCCGGGGAAGCGCCAAGGTGGCGTGTGGGACGAGCCAGGGCTGGTCTGCCGTGTGTGCATTTGGCAGCGAGAGGGGCCAGCTGGCAAAGGGCAAGGCTGCCCCAGGGAAGCAGGAAGCCCACGAGGAGATGGCAGACAAATGAGATGGGCTAGACTGGAAAAGTTCCCTCATTCCCCGTCTTCTCCTCTTATAAACAAATGCCAGTGAGGCAGCAGAGATGCAGACCACCTCCGCTCTGCACATTTCTCGCGACGATGCCTGTAGCCCAGACACTGAGTGCACAGGACACTTTTCCTGTAGCTCTCTGTCTAGGCGCCCTCTCAATAAGGGCTTTCTCTCTTCAGAGAAGCCCTGGTGGCGAAGTTGTGCATTGCCCCTCTAATCAAAGATCAGCAGTTCAAAACCACCAAACTACTCCGAGGGAGAAAGTAGAGGCTTTCTGATCTCCTCAAGAGTTACAGGCTCAAAACCCCACAGGGCCAGTTCTGTCCTGCCCTAGGAGGTCGCTCTGGCTGGGAACCGACTCACTGACAGTGTGTGTGTCGGTCCAGGCAGACGAGAGAAATAAATTCATAGACACGTGCGTGTGAGAGAGAACTTTATATCGAAGAGAAATTGTATATTGAGAAAACATCCCAGTCTCTATCAAGCCTTTAAGTCCCATATCAGTCCACCTGTCCGATACCCATCTATAAAGTCCTCTCCAGACTCAGGCAGCCCATGCCATGATGCCGAATGTAGGAAGATCACAAGCCAGTGGGTGCAGAGTATTATTGTGGATCCAGTGGCGGTGAAAGCGTCTCAGCTCTGGCAGGGGTCTCCACATGGCTCCTCCAGCTCCAGGGCTCTGATGAAGCTCCATGCATCCTGTCATCAGGAATACCAAGCAGAGAGACTGAGTGTGCGTGTGTCCCCCCTCC
Organism: Nesogale talazaci; assembly: GCA_004026705.1. Lineage (NCBI taxonomy): Eukaryota > Metazoa > Chordata > Mammalia > Afrosoricida > Tenrecidae > Nesogale > Nesogale talazaci. The sequence continues at coordinate 14,081 of PVJH01021348.1, read as the reverse complement.
AGCAAGCCATTTCTCTCTGTAACGCCTCCAAATTAGGTCATCAAGCAGCAACCCGATGGACAGGCGAAAAACCCCACCACTTCACTCTTACTGGTCTCAAGTTGGCACCAGGTTATGTAACCACCAGCTTGGTTTGTTTTTTTGTTTCTCTCAGAAAGCCTGGGTGGCACAGCGGACGGCACGCTGGACTGCCAACCAAAGTGTCTGCAGTTCAAAGCTCTCAGCTGCTCCCCAGAAGAAGGCGGCGGCTTTCTGGTCCCATACAGACTTGTCCCTGCAGAAGCCCCCCGGGGGATGTCTTGCAGTGTGTCACCAGGAGTCAGAAGGGATGAAATGAGGGGGAGGGGGGCTCACTTACCCTGTAAAGATCCTCTGCTCACAGCTTCCTCCTCAGCCCAAGAGAACACCTCTGCCTGGCAGATGGAAACAAGGAGAAAACTGCTTGGAAGTGGCAACTGCAGAACTCTGCTTTCTGGGCCTGGCTCCGGGATATGTGAAGTCTCTGGAGCCTCATGGAGGCCCTGACATGAAGAGAAAGAGATCGTTCTCTTTGGAGCTGTAGCTCACCTGGTCTCCCTGCGCCTGCACCCCCAGCCCCCACCCCTCCAGGTGTGGTGTGGCCTCCTTGCCTGGTTCCGGTTTTTGCTTCGTAGGCATATCCCTTTGTTCGCGCCCGGTGCAGTAATTCATCATCGCTGCCCGCATCTGCTCTTGGGAGCCTGTGGAGAAGCAGCCAGACCATCCCGCTCAGAAAGAGCGGTGCTGCGGGCAGGCCAGGAAGGGAGGGGGGGGCGGCGCTTGCCCATGCTGCAGACCCTGGGCTGCCCGCATCAGCCTGCTGGGCTTGAACGCCCGTTCTGCCCTGCACTGCATTTAAATTCGTCACACCAAAGACAGGCCACTTGTATTTGGAGAAGTTCCCATCTTGGAGGTTCTGCCTTGTGGTGACACCGTGCGGGCAGGGCAGACGGGTGCCCTGTAGGCATGTCTTCGATTAGATCCCCAGGCCTGGCTTCAAGTCTTTGGGGAGGTTCAAGCCACCAACATTTTGTGTCATAGTTAGCATTCAACCATTGGTATCAGTAGGGACAGCGTGGTGTCTAAAGTGAGTTGAGAGTGAGTGAATGGCCAGAGGAGGACCCCCTGCGGGAAGCCTCAGACACTGCCCCGCTGCCCTGCCACCGCTAAAGCCCAGGACAGTTTGGGACCTCTCATCTTCTACCCAAAGCGGTCACTCTGATTTTGGAAATAGACCCAAACTCACTGTCATCGAGTTGATTCTGACCCACGCGATCCCAGAGGACAGGGCAGAACTGCCCCCATGGGATTTGGAGAGAGTCACTCTCTCCGGCTGTAGAAAGGCCCATCTTTCTCCCTCCTTGCTCCCCTCTCTCCAACTGCTGGCCTTGGAGCTAGCAGCCCACCCATAACCACCACGCCACCGGGGGTCCTGACATGAGCTACTGACCGTCACACCTGGTGACTAGGCGTGCCGGGGAGGGGCCAGCATCTAAGCAGAGTCATCCCGTGGGTACAACGTGTGCTAATATACCCCCGAGGAGCCTTCGAAATCTCCCCGGGAAAACCACTAGTCCTCTTGTTCTATTTTGCCGTGAGCCAAAGCAGGCCCTTCGGATAGCTGAAGCTTTCTGACCTTGGGGTTTGGGGGTGGGGAGGTGGGGGTGGGCCTTTCATCAGCCTGATGTCGTGTCCATTTCAGAAGGGGCTCCTGCAGGCCTTTTGAGCACAGGCTGCACACCCTGATGGAGACTTGCTGGGTGCAGGTGGACGTGGCGTTTCATTTGACACCGGTCCTTGTGCACACCTCACTTACAGGGAGCACGAGGGCCCCCCATAGACCAGCGTGGCGGCCTGACACACAGACACATCTTCCTGCTCTCTCTGTGCGCCGTGGCTTCTCGCTCTTCCGGTCCCCAACTGCTGCCCGACTCCCCCTTCCCTCCGACTCCTACTCCTCCTGCCCAGCCTGTGCATCATCGTCTTTGTTCTTGCTGAGCATGCTGGAGCGGGCGCGGGAACGGAGGCTCCCCTCGGGCGGAGCCAACACACACCCGGTCCAACGGGCTTCCACTGCAGGCACGCAGTGTCACCGAGACGTCACCCTGGACAGCAGCCATTCCCAGAGTGGACTGCCAGTCAGTCACTTCATCCCCAGCCACACCTCAGACCCCATATCTCAGAGCGTCCAGGGTGGGGCCAGCAGCCAGAGCTGCCCACAGGACAGCTGCGTCACCCTGGGGGACGCAGTGAGGTGTGGGCACTCTTGTAAGGCCGGAGGGGCTCAGCCTTGGGAAAGGTCAGCCATGGCATGTGGGTCAGCCCCGGGGGGACACGCCTCGCAGCGTGCTGTGCTCAAGAGCATCAGGTGCAGTGGCAGGGTCTCTCTTCCTGTCTCTGACTGACCCTGGGCCTCAGGGTCCTCCGTAAAGCAGGATGAGAGGCGTCCATCCCCTACCTCACAGGGCCGTCATGGAGACTGGCAGTGTGGGCAGAGCGTGAATGCTAGCTGCTGTCCCTGCCCCTTTGTCTTTTAGGGGATGACAGGCATTCCCAGAGAGCCTTGCAAAGTGGCTCAGGTGATTCCTGTAGTATTCATTCTTTCAGGACCTCATGTGAACCTGGGAGTTGTCCAGGACGGAAATTTATTTCCCCGGAATAATGAAGAGCTGGCAAGGAAAATTGGGGGCCTGAGAGGACCCCCTGGTTCCTGACCGGCTCCAAGAATGTGGGGGTCAGGCAGAGGGGGTGCTAGATGGCTGCCAGCCAGCTCCATCTTTGAGCCCTCTGCCCTAGTGGATTTCTCTTGCTAGGAAGTGGGTGAGCAGAGATGGCACTGCAGGCCACGGTCACCGAGAAGCGCTGAGGGAGGGACAGTGACGCCTCCTGCAGCCACCAGAGCCCCTGGTCATTTTCACCCGTGTGATTGTGGAGTCTTGTGTGGCAGCACCACGCCCACTCTTCCAGAGGGGAGAACGCATTTCCCCCGCTTCTGCTCCCCAGGGATCTGAAGGTGGAAGGAGGCAGACAGTCAGCAGGCGCCGTGAGCTTGAAAGAGATCATCGGACTGGAGGGCGTGGAGCTGGGCGCCGACGGGAAGGTAAGGGGCCAGGTGTCCCATCCCCCCGCCACCACCACCACCACCCACTGCAGGTGCACACGAGGCCCATGGTGTGCGGGAACCTCTCTCTGTCTTGGGCAGAGGGCTAATGGAGGAAGCTGGCCGGAGGAAAGGGGCAGGTCCCCCGTTCTCCGGGTGTCTGCACAAGTCCCCGGTGAGCCGGAGGGTTCACTGGAGCGCCCAGAGGACCCTGTCTACACTGTATGCGCTGCTGCTGGTGGCCTGTGGGGCGCCACAGTTCAGCTCTGAGTCACAGCGACCCCTTGTCTGCACAGCAGAGCGAAATGCCGACCAGTCCCCTGCCTTCTTCACAGAAGTCATGTTTGAGCCCATTGTTGCAGTCCCTGTGTCAGTCCTTCTCCCCAGGGTCTCCCTCGCTCCACTCTTTTTCACTGCCTTCTACGTGACCAAGCCCAGTGTCCTTCTCCAGGGCCTGGTCTCTCTCCTGGTCATGTGACCACAGTACGTGAGATGGGATCTCGCTAGGCCGGCTTCCAAGGAACATTCTGGCTCTCCTTTGAAGACAGATCTGTGTGTTCTTCTGAGAATCCATGGTGCTTTCAATATTCTTTGCCGACCCATCCGAATGCATTGTTTCTTTTGTGGTCTTCCTCATTCATTGTCCAACCTTCACACAGATAGGAGTCGGTTGAAGATACCATGGCTTCTGTCAGGCACACCTTAGTCCACAAACTGACAACTTGGGGGGTGAATTCTTGCTGCCTAGGCTCCCCTTTGTCAAAGTCTGTGAAATGCTTCCCATTGTCTCACAAACACATGCACACACACCACCAACCATCCAACCCTGGTTGCATAGGCTCTGTGCAAGCATGGCAGCCGGCGGCGGGGGCAGGGCGGGGGGGTGGGGTGGGGTGTTGAATATTCATTCATTCAGTGATGAGCCCGGCAAACAGCATGCCTGCTACCGGGAAGTTGTCTAGTCCCACAACCCACAACTCTGAGAACCCTCTGTGACCCGGAGCCCCCCGGCCGTCACCTGCCCCAGGTCCACAGTACAGGGGCTGCTGAGGGAAAGGTTGAAAAATGACTGTAACTCTTTCATGCTGGACTCGAGGTGGGCCTCACTCACCGTCCCAAAGCCTGTTGATCAATGCATGTGTTTCTTTGGGGAAACTGCCCCAGGGTCCTCTGCTTTGCAGGAATTGAGACATACTATTTCAACCCTCCATCCCCACCCCACCCCCTTGCAAAGTCCCAGCTGGAGCAGAATGACTTCACCCAAGGCTCCAGATGTTAGGCCTGTGGAGTGATTTCTCCTCGCAGGTGAAAAGAACCACGCCTGTTCTCGCTACATTCACAGAGGCGGGCCCTTCCCCCTGGAGGGAGGGGTGGGGGAGGGTTGGATGTGGCCCACCACATCTGCCAGAGGAGCACGACAGGCACCCACAATTTCTTATCAGAGGCCCCTCAGGCCAGAGGGGCTTTGGCGTTCTCCGCTTGATGGGTGACCAGAAGGAACACGGTGTGTGTCTCGTAAACCACACAACAGCGTCAACCATTTCCAGGACAGTGCCTGATTAGCAAGTCAGGTTAGCTGCTCTGTTTCTGCAGCACACCAGGGCTAGTCACAGAGAGGAGGGAGCCCTTCAAACCAGCCATGGTCCCCAACTTGACGAGGTTAGGCCGGGACACAAAGGGGGTGCCATGAATGCCATAATAAAGACCTTTTTCAAGACTCCGGATTTCACCGCAGATGTGAGCTAGAAGTGAGGGCCTGGATGCAGTGAGAACACAGCTTTGGTCAGCATGCAGCCTGCGTCCCCCACGGATAACCACTTGCCTGTCTCTGTCTTCTCCTTTCAGACGGTTTCGTATACCCAATTCCTCTTACCCACCAATGCCTTCGGGACCCGGAGAAACACCATCGACTCCACCTCGTCCTTCTCCCAGTTCCGGAAGCTGAGCCACCGCAGCCTTTCCATCGGCCGGGCCAGCAGCACCCAGGGGAGCCTCGACACAGGTAAGGCTGGTGCAGGCTGGAAGCTTGGTGTCCTCAAAGCCCCAAACTCACCCTCCAGCGCTGTGGCTTTTAGAAGAGCCTGAACTCGGGCCAAGCCAGCTCACCATCAAGGCACAGGCTCTCCTCCCCTCCCACTGGATGCCCTAGTGGCTGGACCCCCAAGGACCCACCAAGAGAAAGGCCCAGAACCCCTGCCCAGGCGATCCTGCAGAGGCCAGATGCCCGGCTTCCTGGTCACTCTCCTCCTTCACCCCTGCCTTTCTGCTTGGCTTTCTAGCACATAGTTGGAGTGGGCAGTGCAGGCTCACGTGAGGGTGATCAAGTGTGATGAGGAGATTGGGCTGCTGAAGGAGCTTGGCCAAGACAAACCTTGGTAGAGCTTGGCAGCAGGGAGAGACCCCGTTAGGAAGCAACCTTATTCGCACTCCCTGGTGCTGATGAAACTGCTTGTGGGGGGGAGTAGGGGGTGGTCCCAGTGTTGAGTTCTGAACTCACGGTCTTAGGGTGAGTAGCTGCTCGGATGTGTGTCCCTGTGGCAGAATCACAGTGACCAGGTGTCAACCCAGAAGCAGTCACGCCACACCAAGCTTCTCAGAAGGCCCAGCCGGGTTCAAGGGTTTGACTGGTAAGGGCATAAGACAGCCCTGCCCCGCTTCCCCCTGTGATTCCCAAGGACCACGGCCACCCAGGCTGACCCCCCTCCCTGTCTCTCTCTAGCGTGAAGCGAGAGATGCGGAAGCTGGCTCAAGAGGACTGTGGCTTTGAGGAGCCCACGGTGGCCATGGCCTTCATCTACTTTGTAAGGCCTTGTGGCGCTCTCCGAGCCTGCATAGATGAAGGTGTCATTTTCCAAAATGGAAAAGAAAAATGAGTCAGGATGTGAAGAAATTGGTGAAAAAAAATTTTTTTTAGGAGGCAGCATGCCTCTGGCGGTGGGAACCAGAGGCTAAGAACCTGCCTCATCTCTCTCTGTCTCCTTCTCCCTGCTGCTCCAGGCCTCGTTGTGTGAGTCCTGAGCCCCTAATGGTGACTTTTCTGTGACCTTCAGGCAGCGATCCGGGAGACTTCCTGGACTACGACCCCAATCTCCTGGATGACCCGCAGTGGCCTTGCGGCAAGCACAAGCGAGTTCTGATCTTCCCCTCATACATGGTGAGTGGCGTTGGGTGGCCAGGCGGTTGCTGCTCCCAGCAGCCTCTGGAGTTGAGACAGCCCTGCTGCCTTCGGGGGGCCTGTGTGCCTGGGAGCAGTGCTCTGCCATAGGGGGTTCTCATGGTGCTGCTAGCCACACCTTGGGCAGTTTGAACCCCCTGGTCGCTCTGAGGGAGATAGACGAGGCCGGCTGTTCCCATCATGATGGACAGTCTGTCCCTCTAAGGCAGAATTGACTGGTGGCAGTGTGTGTGAGTTGGCCGTGCCTGGAATAACTGGGGCTGAGGGCTGAGGACTTAGAAGCAGTACTGTAGGGGGCTATTTGAGGAAAGGGCTGTGCTGTGCATGCTGCTTCCAGGGGGGCCAGGGTGAGTCGATGAAAGAGACAGCAGTTCTGAGGGAAGGGAGAAAGGGGGAACCGATCACAAGGATCAACATCTAGCCCCCTTCTTGGGGGACAGATAACAGAAAAGTGGGTGGCAGGAGACATCAGACAGTGTAAGACAAGACAAAATAATAATAATTTATAAATTATCAAGGGTTCATGAGGCAGGGAAGGAAACGAGGCGCCGATACCAAGGGCTTAAGCAGAAAGCAAATGTTTTGAGAATGATGAGGGCAATAGATACACAAATGAGCTTGATACAGTGGATGGATGGATGGATTGTGATAAGCATTGAATGAGGCCCCCCCCAATAAAATGATTTTTAGAAAAAACAAAGCACCAGTTCAAGTGAGGACCCCTCACCTCACCTCATCCACAGGCTAGTGCTGGGGGATCAGGCTGATCTCTGGGGGTGCCGCATTCAAGTTCAGCTCTGCTTCCATGGTCACCACAGGTTTGGCGCCCAGATTGGATGACAGAATTCTCTCCTGGGAGAGTGAAAGTAGGACACTGTGGGAGTTAAGTGAAAACCTAGCCTTGCTGTTTTCATGACATGGGCTCTGCCTGAGTTTCCAGTTGTCAATTTGGGTTTCAGCTTTGGGCTGACCACGGCGTCCCCCAGCCACCGACTGCCACCCGCAGCCAGCAGGAGCCCCGAGGCTTTCTCAGAGTCCTCCTGACAGTGTGGGTGAAGGACTGAGCTGGGCATTTAGGGGAGGCCAGGCCACCAGCTCTGCTCCCTGCCCGTTAGGCGCTCAACTGGGCTAGCTCAGGTCCAGATGTTCCCCCCTCCCCACGGTTGCTTACACGCCTGGCCAGGTGGGATGAGCAGAGCTGGCCCTCCCCTCTGGGGCTCCCCCTCCACCGCCAGCTTGCTCTTCCCAGAAGCCCCAGGAGGGAGAACGAGGAGGGTCTTTTTTCTGCCTCAGGCTCTTGTGTTGTGGAAGCCAGGGTGGGAAGTAGCCCTATGTATTCCGAGAGCATCGAGTCCTGCCATGGGGTGCCCCCTCCAGCCTCAACCCACACTGGGCAGTTGGCAAGGAGATGCCCTAGAGAAGCCTTGGGGAGAACTCAGCCCAGCCCGGGTACTCTCAGCATAAAGCCTCCTCTTGATACTTGGCCGCTGGCTCAGAGGCCAGTCAAATATATTGCGTCAGGTCGGAATTGGCGCTAACGCCGCCGTCTAGCACCACATCTCCAACTCCTCACCCTCCCATTCCTATCATTCCCCACCTCCGGGAGCACAGAGGAAAGGGGGAGAGAGAGCGCGGTCTGCTCCAGTGAAGACAACCAGATGAGCTTCGAGTGTCAGCACAGAAGCAAACCCGCAGCCAAGCAACGTCATCTTCGTCCTGCTCTGTGATCTGTTGGATGAGCCCTGGCGGCACTGCCTGGTAGGCGCTGGACTGCTGATCCCTCGGTTCAGGCCCACCAGCCGCTCCCCGGGAAAACGTATGAGGCTCTCTGCTCCCATGAAGGACGCCCCGCTGCTAAGTATAGGGTCCCTAGGCATCAGAATGGACTCCAGGTCGTGGGGATGTTATGTTTAATATTTTGAATGATCTGTTGGGTGACGTAATATTATTTAAAGCTATCGAATATTCACCATCCTCTCCCTGAGAGGCCGGCCCATCATAAATGCCCAGGAAGGGACCAGTACCCTTGTCCAGTGCCAAGGAAGGAGAGTGTGAAACATTGGAAATCAGGAATGGCCTCCGGTGTGGCGTCCTTTCTTCACGATGTGATTGGGGCAGGGCATGGTGACTTCAGGAGTCAGCCTGAGCACTTGAGGTGATAGACAGGAAGCGGAGGCTCAAGGGTCCTCTCTCAGGCTCGGTGACACCCCTAATCACCTCCGAATCCTTTGTCGTCAGCAACCATCCCCAGGCGTGGACCCTCTGTCCTTGCTTGGAGCCGAGTGTCTGGCAGCCCTGAGGGTAACCCAGAATGCAGGCATCTGGCCTTGTGAGGCGCTTGTACCTAGAGATAGCAAGGCCTCCCCTCCAACATATTGAGTGACAGGTTAGGGCCAGGTCTAAGGACTTCAAATGGTTTCATTATGGAAGCCCACAGGGTGCGCCTTATAATGGGTGGGCACAAATGTGCTTGTGCCCCGCCAGGTCAGTAGAAATGGCCGCCGCCCTCAGTGTCACATTCTCAAGGGCTCAGTTTTCCTATCATGCCGTTGAACCCCAGTCTGTGCTTCCTGTCCTGCCCTGAGCAGCCTCTGCCTGTCCCAGGTCTCCTCCCAACCAGGCCACACCAGCTCCCGTGTAAACCACATCGGCAGAATCTACTTGTCAGCATCTTCTTCAGAGCCGTTTGTCACTCTCTACAAAGACACCGAGGGGACCAAGGAGCCACACCTCTCCTCCTGGATCCCATAACGTAGAAGGACGCCAGGCAGGAAATGGCTCTGGGCAGGCAGAAGGTGGGGAAGATGGCAGCTCAGAAAGGGAACCAAATATCCCAACCCACAGCCTTCAGTCAATCCGACCCATAATGGCCCTGTCCAGGGTTCCCGAAGCGGTCAGCCTTTACAGGAGCATACAGCTTCATCTTTCCCCCAACGACCGGGTAGTGGGTTTGAACAGCCAATATTGAGATAAGCAGCCCACCGCTCATGCAGGATGCCACCAGGGCAGCTTAGAAAAGTGACGTGTTCAACCCTTTCAAAACTGACCTGGCCTTTGAAGTCACACACATATTTTTTTAATCTTTCAACTCTGCCAGTCACTCCCATTATTATTCATTCTGAAGGGATAAAGATTTTTGACCTCAGAAAAACAAAAAGCAAGTCCCAGACAGGTGTGGAAACCGCAGGTGTGGCCCTGCGGTCTGGACTCTAAACTTACCGCAGGCACACCATGGAGCCGGAAACAGGCCAGCCGTCCCCGTCCTGCTGGTGCAGGCTACACAGGCCCTGGCACGAGGGACTGGCTTCTGCAGGGCACCGAGGGAGGGGTGCTGGGCCTCCTGCCGGAACCGGATGCTTTGTGTGCCATTTGGCTAGTAATTACAGCTTCACCAGAAGAGGGGCTATTTATCACGAGGACCTGGCAGCTGGAGTCAGGGGCAGGCATGTTCTCTTTCCCGCCCCTGTGGGTGTGGAGAGCAATAAGAAGGAGAAGGTGGGGGTGCCCAGACAGTGCCGGCAGAAGTCACAGGCCATGACTGGGCTTCCAGATTCTTCCCTTTCTCAGGAAGAAAGCCCTCTCACCCTGTCCAGAGACAGGAGAGAAGCCCGGATGACAGCCTTTCTAATCTCTGTGGGGATCTGAATCTCAGGAGAGCACTTTGTGCGTGGATTGATCCCGGCTTGCCAGTTACTCGGTCTCGTCAGCCCTGAAACACTTGGTGAGCCGCCCCTCCCCAGCAAAGCGTCTCAGTGCAGTCAAACGCAGGACTGTCCGAAAAGAAGCCTCCGTCTCTGGTGTGATAGGCCGCGGCCTCAACTCCGTGGTTTTTGTTTTGTTTTAAATCATTTTGGGGTGTTCTCATACACGTCTGTTATCAAAATCCATCCACACCATCGTTGCCAGCACATTTCGTTCTACTTGACCCCTTGGTGTCAGCTCGTTTCCCCCCCTCCCTCCCCCACCCACTTTCCCTCATGAACTCTTGACAACTATTTTTTCATGTCTTACACTGACGATGTCTCCCTTCACGCACTCTTCTGTTGTCCGGGTTCGTTTTCAATCGGAAGTTGTCTCCGTGGCTTAGACGTGGACTTGCCTGCTGGCAGGATGGCTCTGTTAGGAGGTAAAGGGACTGGCGCGCCAGAGCCCCTCACTGGCACACGCCCCTCTCAAGACCCTGGGAGGCCCAAGGGCAGATGCGGGGGCCTGGAACATCGAGTCCCATGGTCCTCTTCATGTAGAACAATGCGGCCTTCCGAAAGCACACTGTGATGGGGCCTCCCTGGGCCTTGGAAAGGGGGCCCACAGGCTAAATCCCTGGAGCAGAGCTGCCCTGCTTCCAGGACAATGCCCCCCACGGCAGAGAATAGTGGGGCCTTTGCAGCCTGCCTGGCCTCCATCTGCATGCAAAGGACCCTGTTTTTTGCTGATGGTGATGGCGGTGCCTTTTGTAACAGCTGCGTTATACGTCAGAAAGCATACATTTTACCCTTTTATGGCTCAGTGCCATTGAGTGTATTCAAGTTGTGTAACCATTGCCATAATCAATTTTGGAATATTTCCATCCCCCCCCCCCCCAAAGAAACCCTGTAACCTTTAGCTGCCCCTCCAAGCCCAAGGTAACCAGGAATCTACTTTCTGTCTCAATTGGCCTCTTCTGGACACGGCATCACAGGGTGGTACCATAGTGGTTCTGTGCGGACTGCGCCCTGCAGGATCAGTGCTCCTCAGGAGAGAGTAGGCTCTCTCAGACTCCCGCAGAGGGTCAGGCTCGGGAACCTGTTCCATAGGGTGTACCCTGTTCTTTAGGGTGACGAGACTTGGAGCTGATTCCATAGCCGTGACTTTGGTTTGGGCCGAACGTGACACATAAAACACAAGCTTGCGCTCCGCGGCCTTTTGTGATGCTGTTCTCCAAGTTCATTCATGGATGTCGCATGGATTGGCATGGTGGCCCTTTCTGCCACCTTCCATGTACAAACATCAAGTCTTTGCTGTACAGTTACCCATGGGATTGCGGCATCCTCCCCCTCCCGGTGCATGTGTCTCCACGGTTTAAGGTAATCACATCTTGATTTAAACAGGATGTGTTCTATGCACCGTTCACCGACTTCTGTCCCGAAGCCACCATTGAAAAAGCATTCGTGTAAAAGCGCATCCAGATGCGGTCCAGGCATGTGCGGAGGGGGTGCCTGGCTATCCACCCAGGGCCCTCCGAGTGGGAAGGGGTGCACCCCACGAGGTTCTGTCATGCCGGAGAGCTAGGTAGTGTCTACCTGGAGCGGTGAGCCTGCTGGCCCCGCCTGGTGAAGCCGTGAACGGTGGGCCCAAAGCCACATTCCCGTTGGTTCCTCTCCGCCTTTTGCAAACCGTCCCATTTCAGGAGGGGAACACAGAACTGCTCTCCAGAGAGGGAAGGAGGGAGAGTGCATTCAGGGCCATAGGCTTTGGAATTGGACGAACAGGAATAGAAACAAGTGGGACCCTGGGCTCACTCCGATGATCTCCCAATGACGGGCGGCCCTCCTAGGAAAACGGCGGATTAAATGCACAGAACAGCTGCCCATCTGTTCACGGTTAGGGAGACCTCGGTGAGGGCCACGGCGTTGCGTAATGACCTTAGCGAGCGTATAACATCTGCTTTCCCGGCTGAGCCTGGGACGCCGACGGCTGTCAGACAAGTGCAGCTGACGCGCAGAGCTGTGGTCTGGCAGCGGGTGTGGGTGTCGGACCTGCAGCTTGGCTGTGTCACTCCCTCCTGTCACAGGATGGGGTCCCCTCGTGGGACACATGGTTCACACGGCAGCTGAAAGGTTGGTGGTGCCGGTCCGTGCACAGGTGCCTTGGAAGAAAGGGCTGGCTATCCACTGTGGAGAAGCGAGGCTCTTCAAAGCCTGTCGGGACCACAGCTCCATTAGATGCAAACAAGGTCACCAAGAGTGAGCATTGACGGGATGGTAACTGGTTCCTGGCGTCACAGGTGGGGGCTGAGGTTTGGAGAGAGCGCCTACCTGCCGAGGTCTCACTCTAGAGCAGAGGTTCCAGGTGGCCCGAGGACTGGAATCCTGCTTCTTGGGAATGTTCCTGTACTTGGGGCTCCTGCCAGGTTGGGGAACATCAGCAGAGTGGAGAGTTGTTCACAAGAATTTCGGGGTGAGGGAGGGAGGAGGTGAGGGGGTGTCGGAGTACCGGGAGTGGCCAGGGGGCCAGGAACGGAGGTCAAGGGAACTTCGACTCTCCTTTCCCTGTTGGGATTAGAGCAGCAGCTGGCAGCTCTGAGCCCCTCCGAGTCCCCCAGATAAGTACCCCCACTTGCTACCTCCTCGTCGCCCTTTACCTGCCTTGTTCTCTCCTACCATACCCCCAGCCCACCCTGAGGGGCCTTCATCTGACAGAGGGCCTGGTGCCCTGGGCCACAATGGGGTCCAAGTTCATTTCCACAGAAGTCCTCACTCTCCTCATGACGAGTCCAGCGTTTGTTTGTTTTTATAAAAAGCAAAGTGCGTCTCTCTGACGTGGTCGTCTCCCAGCTGGGTGACCACAAGAGGTCTGGTCTTTTCTTCCTGTTGCCTTCATAGGGACCTGGGGTGTCAGCCTTCCATCTCCAGAGGGCCCAACAGGCCAGGGCTGGTGTGGAATCGTGGCTCTGGACATTGTGTAATGGACATGGGCTCCCCCTCCTTGCCTCCCCGCCGTCTGCAGCTGTATACACACAGCTTCCCTGCAGCCAGACTGCAGTGAGAAAGTGCCTTCGAGTGACCTCTCAGCCCCAGAGCAGAATTGCCAGTGCCTTGGGGCCAGGCTAACCCGGGCTGGGTGGGCAGGGAGAAGCCTCCATTTGAGGATGGAGGTAACAGTGAGTAACTCACTCTCCCACAACCTTCATTAGTCCCACAAATTATAGTCGCATGTCACCTCGGAGAAGCCCAAGCACGAAGCTTTGTAAACCACACGGTGCAGTGGGCAGGTCGGGCAGAGCGAGACACTGGCCTGACTTCCCAGTGGTCCACTCTCATCTTATGCCCGACCCATCACAGGCGAAGGACGTTGACAAGCCCTCCGGTCAGCATGCTTTGAGCCCGTTTCCCCAGGCTTCTGGATGGCCCAAGGCCCCCTCTGACCATTCCCCTTCCCCACCCTCACCCCTGAGACTTTGGGGCATGGCTGATCTCTGACAGCCCAGGAGCACACCATCCCCACCGCCACCCCTTTGCCATGGGCACTTGGGGACAGGAGGCTGGGGGCTGCCCATGGATGGTCAGAAAATGACACCATGCAAAGAGGGGGCGCCACCCAGGGGAACATGCCTCCCCCCCGAGTCTGCCGGGAGGCCTCTGGCCCTAGGAAGAGTTAGCTCTGAACTTGATGAGAGAAAAGTAGATTTTTAACAGGACTCCCCCAGCCTACCACCTCCCGCTGGGTCAAAAATACAGTGTCTACTTTAGCATTAGCTGGAAGCCCCAGATGTGTGTGTAAGGCCAGGGTAGACCCCTGTGGTGCTGGGAGCAGTCAAGCCCAGCCCCTACTTGGAAGGCGATGAGGAGGGGAGACCAGGCTAATTTTCTGGCAGCAGAGATGGGGCCCAGAATTCTGTCACTTAGCAGACAAGACGTCAAAGGCTGGGCTGGACTCCTGACCACACCGTTTGACGTGAGTCTGAGCTGTGCCCCTGCCAAGGGTCTCACTGAACCACTCAAGGGGCACCACACCCTCCGAGCTAGAGCCGGCTGCGTGAGCGTCACACGGGGAACCCAGCAAAGGCCTGTGGGATGGTGAGCTGGGGCT
>PVJH01021347.1:0-38790 GCA_004026705.1 Nesogale talazaci | reverse complement strand
CCACCTACACACACACACACACACACACACACACACACACACCCTGTAGGGCTTACAAACTCTTTCCTGGTAATATGTTGTCTGGGTTTTGCCTGTATATTCAAGTGATTTTCTTTTCTTGGAAATTCTCCTCAGGGAAACCAGAGAAAAGACTCTATTGTAAGGTTATGGAAAAAATCAGTCTAGCTAAGGAGCCCTGATGGCTCAGTGGTGAAATCACTGAGCTCTTAACCACAAAGTCAGTGGTTCAAACCCAACAACTGCTCCATAGGAGAAAGATGGGGCAATCAGATCCCCTGAAGATGTGCAGCGTTGGAAACCCTGTGGTGCAGTTCTACTGAACGCAATGGGGTCACCATGAGTGAGAATCAACTTGACAGCAGGGAGGTCTGGTTTAACACCTATGTGCTAAACTCTCGGCTTTGAATGAGGGTTGTGAAATATCAGCTCTGCTCTGAATAACCGTGGTTTCTGCCTTAGAGACACACTCTAATTATTGTCAATACATGTCCGGATACACCAATGATTATAATACTGAATGGTAAGTGCCAAATTGGAAGTAGTCAAGAGGTGCTCTGGGAGCTGAATACTTAAACAAGTGCCTCAAGTAGACTGGAAGGTTGGCGAAGGCTTTCAAGATGAAATGACTTCCAACTGAATTTTGAAGATCAAGTCGAAGATAGCAGGCCACACACAAAAATTTTTTTTTAATTAAAGAATAGAGGAAAACATTCTAGAGAGAGAAATTTGTGGAAAGTCACAGATACTGTTGTAAGGCTACCGGCAGTTCAGAATGTATAAGGAAAAAAATGACGTGGTTTAGTTGTTTCTTTAAATTGTCTCGACTTCCATTTAAATTCTATTAGTATAATCGATTTTACTAAAGTAATCTAATTCCACATGTCATGAAAAAATAGTTCTATTCATTCCGATGTGTGGTAATTTGTAATGGAAAAATAGTAACAGTACTAGTTTGTGCAGATTTCTCTACAACTTTTATATCTGAAAATTTACACTTTCACTCCCAAAATACAAAATTAAAAAGTAGCTACTTTATGATGGATTATATTTATCCATCTATTTATTCCATGGCATTTTCTAGCAGGTAGAATGATTTTAACCCCTTCACTGTTTACCAACTTTAAAGAGTTATCTTCCAGCTACTACCCAATCTCCTATCTCCTGCCTCAATTGTATCCCCAATCCCAATATTACACAGGATTGAGTCCCTCAGGGCTGATGTCCCACCCCACCAACTTGTACTTCAACTTATACTTTCTAGTTCATGTACTGTGTTTTCACAAACACTAACCCCTCTCTTAGAATGCCGTTCACTTTCTTCATTTATATATATGTGTGTATACATATATGTGTATATGTATGTGTCTGTATGTATGTATATATGTGTATGTATATATATAACTCCTTGTAAATCCAGCTCAAGCTCAGTCTCTTATACAGTCTCTTATAGAATATCTTCTTCATCCTTCTCTGCCTTGCCTCTGGGCTCTTCCTAATGCACTTGAGTGTTAAACCGTAAACCCTCCAAAAACAAGAACCTGTGTGTGATGGAAGCCAGCAAAAGAAAATGCAAATATTTTACACTAAAATGAACTATTGTAAAGTACTATTGCAATACATTTAAAAAATTATCTTCAGTAAAATTTCACTGACATGTGATATTAATGATTCTGTGGAATAATTTCAGCATTCTTTTGGATCACTTTTCCTTGGAATGGGCAAAAACATAGATCTCTTTCGCCTCCCAAATTTCTTGGCACAGAGGAGTGAGTTCTTTCAGTGCTGTGCCAATTTTTTGAAACATTTCCATTGGTATTCCAACAATCCCCAGAGCCTTCTCCCTTCTCTTCCCAAGAAGTCCTTCATTGCAGGCGAAACATTTTCCTTAGATTCCAGAAGTTCTTGATCATGTGCTACCTTTTTAAATCATGGACTATTAGCCAGTTCTTTTGAATACCTTGACTCAGTGTCTTCCATATTCTTTTGATGTTTCCTGCATCCTTCATTACTTTGCCCATAGAATCCTTCAGCATTTCCATTTGAGATCTGAACTTTTTTCCTCCTTCCTTTCAACTTGAGACATGCTGAGTAGGCTCATCCTTTTCAGCCTTCACGCTCCGTGAGCTTGTGCATTTCGTTATAGTGTTTTACTTTGGAAATGTTCTGTTCAGTCCCTTTACTTCACCGCTAGTCCCACGTGCTTTGCCTGCTCTATGCTCAAGAGCAAAGTTTCGGGCTCTCTTTTGACACCCATAGTGCTCTCCTCTCTCTTTCCTTTCTTTTTAAAACCCTTCTCCTTTGCTTTCTTCATGACGTTCTTTAAATCATCCCACAGCCGGCCCGACTACCAATGTTCAAGGCATCATATCTGTTCTGGTCTCTAAAGAGGAGGAGGATGCCACTTTAATACCCATTTAAAAGTTTCCACACATTGGTAAAGATGGTCTCTAAACTCATGTGTGTTACACTCAAGCTTGTATTTTGGCTCTCGCACACTTGTTTTCATTTCTTCAGCTTCAGCTCCCATGAAAGCTTGCATTTGGTAGTAGATTCTAAAGTTGGTCCTTGGCCTCCTACTTGGCTGATGCATGATCTCTTCTCACAGATGTGTTGTTGTTGTTGTTGTTGTTGTTGTTGTTGTTAGATGCCATCGAGTCAGCCGGGACCCTACGCACAACAGAACAAAATGAAACACTGCACGGATGGGTGCCATCCTCAGAGTTGTTCCCATGCCCCATTGATGCAGCAGCGGTGCCAGTTCGTCTCCTGGAGGGCCTTCCACTTTACCAAATGTGATGTCCCTCTTCAGGGATTAGTCTCTCCCGATAATATGTCCACGTATATAAGGCAAAGTCTTGCCATCCTTGCCTCTAAGGAGCACTCTGGACATAAATACTTCTTCCAACAGAATGGCTTGTCCTTTTAGTAGTCCACAGGACTTTCAATATTCTTCTCCAGCACCGTAATTCAAATGCTTTGATTCTTCTTTGATGTTCTTTACCCAGTGTCCAATGTTCACATATATATGACAAGGAAAATACCATGGCTTGACTCAGGTGACCTTAGTCGTCAAAATAGCAGTCTTGCTCTTCAATACCCTAAAGAGGTCTTATGCAGTAGTTTACCCAATGCAACTCATCTTTTAATCACTTGACTGTTGCTTCCATGAGCATGGATTGTGGATCCAAGCCAGACAACATCCTTGGCAACTTCAATCTTTTCTCCATTTATCATGATGTTACTGGTCCAGTTCAGAGGATTTTAGTCTTCTTCACATTGAGTTGTAATTTATACTGAAAGCTACAGTCCTTGATCTTCATTACTAAGTGCTTCAATTCTTCCTCACTTTCAGCAAACAAGGGTATAACATTTGCATGTCATAAGTTGCTAATAAGCCTCCCTCTAATCCTGATTATTAGCTAATAATAATCCTGATTATGAGCTAATCCTGGTGATTAGCTCAGCATACAGACTGAACAAGTACTGTGAGAGGATACATCCCTGATGCACACCATCCCTGGTTTTAAACCATGTAGTATGCCCTTGTTCTGTTCACCCAACTGTTTCTGGAACCATGTACAAGTTCATTGGGAGCACAATGAGGTGTTCTGGAATTCCCATTCATCTCAAGGTTATCCAAAGTTTTATAATGGTCCACACAGTCAAATACCTTTGCCGTGACTCTATCCCACAGATGTAGTCAATTTGATTCTTTTGTCCTCCATCTGGAGAAGTTCACGTGTGTAATTGATATTTACATTATTGGAAAGAAGTGGTGATTGCAATGAAGAACTCATTGGGCTTAACATTCTATCAGTGGCTTCACTTCTATCCCCAAGGACATGCTTTCCAACTACTCTTAGTACTAATTCCTGAGAAGGAAAATGGTCCAAAAATAGCAAAACTTTGGGAAAGGAAGTAGCAAAGAGCATGGTTGACTTATTGGTCACTTGTTCATGATAATGGCTTTCTTGAGACATGTTTTAAAGCAGTAAGAAAGAAACAGAATGGTGGCCATGGAAGTGGACTGTGAGTCAGAGAAGCAAAGTTTGAATGCCAACACTTTTGTTCACACATATTGTAACTCTGGGAAGGTT
This sequence comes from Nesogale talazaci, assembly GCA_004026705.1. Lineage (NCBI taxonomy): Eukaryota > Metazoa > Chordata > Mammalia > Afrosoricida > Tenrecidae > Nesogale > Nesogale talazaci. The sequence goes on along the minus strand of PVJH01021347.1, from coordinate 34,672 downwards.
AGTTAATCACTTTCTCTTGGCATGTATGAAGAGGGAACAGTGATACCCATCTAGGGATGCTATATTGAAGATTCAGTAAAGTTATATACAAGTGTCAACATACCTAAAACAGCTTCTGTCATATTTTCAGTGCCTCCCAAAGGATATGTCTATCCTGGTGGAATAAAATGGAAAATATGACACTTCTACTGGTTGTGACAGTATCCTTTAACCCTTTGCTGACCTTTCTAAACATGTCTCCCTTACTCTCACTCCCGGCTCTAACAAAAAAATGATTTCATGTTTTTTATGTGAAAGTTATATTCTGGCCTGAGGGGGGAAACATAGCTCTCTGGGGTTGTGCATCTAAGTGTGCAGCAGATATCTAAATGGCCTTCAGACTTCATGGATAGGATACAGAGTCCTGGTTGACAGCACCCAAAAGACTTTTTTACTATTCACAGTGCATTTGGTAGCTGTTGTGGATTTTGCAGCACTTGTGGTAAAATTGTGATTTATGTAGCCGACTCATTTAGGCAGTCCAAGTAATGTATGACATCAGAAGTTTGCTTCCTTAGTTATTTGTCCCAGTTATGCCCTGAAACTTGTAGTTTCACACTCTATGTATTTATGACCTTCCCTCCCTCTCCTTCCTGCCTCATCATAAGACAGACAGTTGGGGAACTGTAGGACAGGGCTGAGCGAGAGGAGGGGCATTTGTGAAGCTAGTGGAGAGCTCTGCTTTTCAATAGCCACGACATAGGAGTAGAGAGCTTTAAATTGACGATAGCTATTTTAACTCTTTGTCGTCTTTTGTAAATGCACACACATGGCCAGCAAGGAGGAGAGAGAAAGCTACTAACCAAAATTTGGAATCAAGATGAATGAAGTTGAATTAAGCTACGTGCCTTGGGTATTGCGTATTGTTATTAATTTCTTTCCTGTACCATTTAATAAATATTCTACATTTGTAAAATAAGGGATTTGGATGTTTAAAAAGAATGATAATAAGACGGACACATTGAGAATGATCAACAGGTTTTAGGGGAGATAGTAGATTAAAACAAACCAGGAATACAGACCAAATTCTCTACCTTCAAAAATTCTTGGAAATCAGCAGGGTCGGGCTTTCTTTGTGCATGGGATCTCCCTAGGTTGCAAGGGAGTCAATGGCAGCCAACATCAACAACCTCAGGAGTTTCTGTAGTCGTTGATTTGCAGGGTTGTGAGGGAACCCCTCTGCAGCTTTGTTAGACCACACCTCTCTTGGAACACCTCCATCTGCCTCATGGGAGCTCTCATTGTTCTACAGTCACCAATATGTGGTATTGTCAGGTGGTTGGGTTTTCTTTAAGTCAATCTAGTAGATCTAAAATGATATGTCATTGTGAGGTTGAATTTTATGTCCTAAATTACTAAAGAGAGTGACTCATGCCTACTTTTAAACACCATCATTGGCCATTAGTGAATTCTATTTTTTAAAATAGCACTCACTTTTTTTTTTTTAACTATTCAGGTAAACTTTAATGAGAAAGGTACATGTTAAATGTAGTATAACATAAACTGAGAAAGTACTAAAGAAAAAACAAGCAAACAAAAAAAATACCCTTTCTTTCTAATAGGTGGTTTGTATTTATTTTTCGTGATTAGCAGTTGCTATTCATGTAGTCTGGTAAGAATTCTTTGCTACCTAGAAGGCTTCAAAAAGTCTGTGGAAATACAGAATTAAAAGATAATGGAATTTTCCATAGTTGTTTGAAGCACCTCTTATCCTTGACCATTTTTCTCCTCATAATTTGTGGCCTTGTGTTCAATTTCTTTCTGGTGGCTTTTTGTTCTACTAATTTTATGCTGTCAACTCAATTCCAACTTACAGTGACTCTGTCTGGGAGTAAAGAACTAACTGCCCCAAAGAATAATCTTTCCAGGAACCATAGATTTCCAGATCTTTTCTGCTATAGAGCAACAGGTTATTTCAGTGGGAGCAGCTGAGCTCCTAGCCATTGGGCCTAGGTCTCTGTGTCAAAGCCCTTAATTCACCATCTTAGTAGAGTAGGCTCTATCAATTTTTAAAGTTTATTATCACTTTAAATAAATCTTACGCCTTAAGGATATTAAAATACATCAAGTCCAATTTAAGTAAACATGAATATAACAAAAACAAAATATAAATGGTGGGGGAATGGTAATGTTAGATGTGAGACTTCATTTAATAAACATTTATTGACTTTTATGTCTAAGTACATTCTTTCTGTCAACTTACCATGTTGCAATGGCTTACCTGTTGCTTTGATATTGGAAGATAAGCCACAAATGTTTAAATTGATAGCATGACTGAGTTCCTGCCCTCATGGCGCAAACACTGAAGATATGTGTGCTATAGCAAAGTATGGTGAAGAGATCAGATGATGCCTGATCAGTTGTGGAAAAGAATAGAATCTGGAGGTCTATTCTTTAAGTTAGCAGCAATCCAAGTGAGGTGGCAAGTAAGTCCACAGAGAAAGAGCATACCAGCTTGTGTAATCTAAGCCTTGTTAGTAGTTAGTTATTTCCGTGATCAGAGGATGGAATTGTATTCGAGCCTAAATTATGAGCATCTGACTTGCATAAGGCTCTGGATGACAGTGAAAGCCTAACATCCATATGCAGAGTCTCCCAAGTAGATTAAGCCTCTGTTGAATTCCCTCTGACCAAAGAATAGAGCAAGGATGTGATAGTCTTTCCCTCAGGTGGAGTTCATTGGAAAATAGATTGCTTTGACCCCTGTGACTAGCACAGAGAAAGGCATTCCCTTTGGGGGCTTAACTCAGTGGAGATCATAGTCCTGGACATGCCATTGTCAAGAACCAACCTCAATTGCCCCAGGAAAACTCCTGGGTCAGTATTGTAAGCTCCTCTGTCTTACATAATGTACATCCCACTCATGGCCCCAATCCCATGCCGCCAGAAGTCCAACTAATAACCATATTATATTGACCCACCACCAGCCATGTTTCATGATAGTCTTCAATGACATTCCATGTCCTTTTTAAGCCTATGTATCCCAGCAAACTTTTGGACACCCAAACAACTTCATGCCAATGGTCTCTTTCATCCAAATGATATATCTCTGTAGTTGTTCTGATATTGTCCTGTTTACGTCCTAATACATGTTCTCTTTATACATATATAAAGAAAATGATGTTTTGAAAGTCCCCTCTTAGTACTGTGGGGTTGTCTATTTCTACTATCATATTAGTCAATATTTGTTTTGCGTGTTATGGAGCATTGCTGTTATTAAAAGAGCTCTGGTGGCATAGTGGTTACGGGTTGAGCTGCTAACTTCAAGGTCAACAGTTCAAAGCCACCAGCTGACCCACAGAAGAAAGACAGGATTTTCTAGGCCGTTTAACGAGTTACAGTCACAGGGGCAGTTCCCATGGCTCTATAGTCTTATGGGATGGCTATGGATTGATGTTGATTCTATGGCAATAAGTACTTTAGCTGCTATTAAGTTTTTTGGTTGGATTGACCCTTGTATTATTGGCTGATTCCTTTTTTATTAATTAAAAATCATTTTATTGAGGGCTCATACATCGTTTTTCACAATACATAAGTACATATACTGTGCCAAGCACCTTCGCATGTCTGCTGCTGTTATCATTCTCCAAATATCTGCTTTTCCACTTTAGCCCCAATATCAGCTTCCCATCCTTTCCCCTCTTCCCCTGCTCTCCCCTCCCCACCAGCCCTCAATACTTTATAGATTATTATTGTTCTGTCATATCTTACACTGCCCTACCTCTCCCCCAGCCCATTCCTTTAATGACCATCCTCCAGATAGGAAGTTATGTGTATATCCTTGCAGTTGGTTCCGTTTCTCTACCCTACCTTCTCTCCACCCATCCAGTGGCTGCAATCTCACTACTGGCCCCAAGGGGCTCATCTGTCCTGGTTCCCCATATTTCCAGGTCCCCTCTCCACCAGTGTACCTTCTCCAGTCCAGCTGGATTTGTAAGGTAGAGTTGGGACCACGATAGTTGGGGAGAGGAAGCCTTCAGGAACTAGAGGAAAGTTGTATGCATCATCCATGCCTCGATGAACCTTGACTGGTCTGTCTCCTTCCCATGACTTCCCTGTAAGGGGGTGATCACTTACCCACCAGGGGGCCTTAGGTCCCCACCCTGCTCGCCCCCTCATTTGTCTGATGTCCTTTTATCTCACAACAGTCTTTAACTTAAAGTTTACTTTTTCTGTTATCAGGATGGCCATCTTGTTCTCTTTTGCTTACTGGTTGGTATACAATTGTTTCCACCATCCTTTAAAGTCAATTTGTGTGCTATGTCTAAGGTGGCTTTGTTTGTTTGTTTGTTTGTTTGTTTGTTTGTTTGTTTGTTTTGGGGGGGCATCACTGTAAGGTGTTTTTTATAAACATAAACTATGTTCTTTGATCCATCATGCCACATTCTGCCTTTTGTCTGTTATGCTTAGACCACTTCTACTTAAAATTATTACTAAAAAATAAGTGTCAATCTCACTCATTTTGCTGTTTTTTGAATGTTTTGTATCTTCTTTGTTTCCTTATTCTGATTTTTCTACCTTTGTGTTTTGGTTGCTTTCTTTCGAATGGCCTTTTTTGGGGTTTTTTTCTGCGTGTTCTCTTTGTGGTTACTACCTGCATTACCTCACAATTGAACATTGCAACATTTATCATGTGAACAAATAATAGGTAGCAAACACTTTTAACCTAATACTCCTATTGCTCCCCCTTTTCTGTTGCTGTACCCCATTCAGATCAATTAAAAACTGATATACACTCAGTTTACTTTGTACCTGTTTCTGACAGAGATAATATTGTGTAGCTTGCAAAATTTAGTGTTTGCGTTTATTCTCTGAAAACAGCACATGTTGGTTCCTGGGGGGAAAAAACTCCAAATATTAGCAGGGCCACCTGATGAACAGATTGCAGTGACCCTTCCAGTCTACAACAAACTAGGAAACAATGCCCTGGCAAGCGACTTTTGAAAACTAGCCAGTGAAACCTTAGGGATCACAGCAGACCCCTCTCTGACCTGCCTGCTTTGGGCATGTCATCAAGAGAAATTACTCACTAGAAGGGGATAACAATGTAAGGAACTGGGAAGGGTATGGAAGACCCTTTGTGAGATGAATTGACACAACAGCCACAAAAATGGGCTTCGATGTCCCAACAAACATGAGAATGACATGGGGCCAGGCATTATGTGAACCTGTGATGCAGAAGGTCAGCACAAGTCACCAACACCTGGAGGGCAATTCATAACCACTCTGTGGCTGACACTATTCCAGGTCATAGAATTTCACCTTTGTGGAACTTACATTCTTTGGAGAAGATAGATAAGAACCAAGTAAATATATAAAATACCAGGTAATCAGGAATGCTATGAAGAAAGGTGAAAGGAACACCTTCCCCCCATTCTTGGCACCAGAGAGCCTTGCATAGCTGTGGGTCACATGAAAAACATGAGAGGAAGAACACAGCCCTGGAAGTAGGGTGTGGTTGGAAGGGTTTAAATTGTAAGCAATACAAGGGTTCTAGTCCTGGTCCTGGAAATTGGCTAAAAGTCTTCCTAATTGTCAGTTAAGTTTGTAGATTAAATTAGATTGCCTGATTGATTCCTTCTACCTTCTGAAGTTATCCACAGTTCTGAGAATCTGCAAAGTGCTTTTAAAATCAGCTTTGGGATAAACTGACGGACAAAATATGATAAGTGTACATTTTTCTAATGGTGAAAGAGTGCATCCCTCCTCCAATCTTTAACTCTCTGTCCTGGAAAAAGTAATTTTTCATCATTTCCAACAAAACCAACTTTAAATTCCAGCCTGTAAAGCACTGTAAATGGAAGGCCATTTGTTAAGGAATTTCCCTGTAATTAAGATGACTCTGCAGCAAAAGCTATAAAAGCAAGTCTTCCATGATTGGCTGCAAAAAATAAAGCACTAAAATTGCTAAGTAATACTATAGATTTTAAAATTTATATGTATCTTTAAAGCTAGTCTCATAAAAAGAATGATTATTTAACAGTCTAAATTCCTGAAAATGGCTTTCATAGTGTGAGAAAAATGTAATACACACTGCTATACTTCTCTATCTGTGGACATTAAAATGTAAATTTCACCTTGGAGCATGTGGAAAATCTTTCATGGAATGAATGCTAAATTAAGTGTGACAGGTGATTGTGATTAATCACTACTTATTACCAGGAGAAGAAGAATAGGAAGCTTTGTTGCCTAATGAAATATAACACAATGCAGAAGGAAAATGCAATGATGGACCATTTCTGAAGTCAAACCAAAACCATGGCATTTTGAGGAATTGAACAAAAGCTTATGAGTCTCATGCTCCCCTTCCATCCATGGGTTACTCTGGACTTCCTGAACTTGAGCTTTTAAAGTTCCTTCAAGACAATACTCAAGAGGTTCAAGAGGAGCCATTGATAACTTTAGGTACAGAATTTAGCTATGATGAAAGGAGCCAGGCATCGCAAAGGCTATGGAAGGGATCGCATAGCCGAGTGGACAGGAGAACGTAACACTGGAGCCCAACTTCCTACTTCGAATCTTCATGCTGACACTTCTAACGGAGCCTCAGGCAATTTGTTCTCCTCTGTAAAGTGGTGTCATTGTTAGAGGTGCCTGTGGACTGACTCATAGCCACATGATGTCTAAACAGATGAAGCATCAGCTAGTCCAGCACCAACGCCACATGATTGTTGGTATTTTTGAGTTCATTCGCATGGCTCCCATGCCTTCCAACCAGAGACTCTTCTAGCACTGTAACAAGCAATATCGGGTTCTGACTCATGTTAACAGAACCCATAGAGGACAACAAAACCCTTCCCAGGCCTGCTCCCTCATCAGAGTTGTCAGCTGGGAGCCCATTGTTGCAGCCGCTGTGTCCATCCATCTCCCTGAAGGTCTTCCTCTTTTGCACTGCCCACCCACTTTGCCAAGCAGGGTGTCTTTCTCCAGGGACTGATCTCTCCTGATAATGTCCAAAAGACATGAGAGAGAAGTCTCTCCACCCTCGCTTCTAAAGAGAGTTGGGGTTGTACTTCCAAGACAGATTAGTTTATTCTTCTGGCACTCCATGGTACTTCCAATATTCTTCATCAGCCTCATAGTCCAAATGCATCACTTTTCCTCCCTGCCATTCTTGTTCCTTGTCCCACTCTGACGTGCACCTGAGGGGATTGAAGGTACCATGCCGTGGGTCAGGCGCACCTTTGTTGTCGTCATCAAAGAGACATTCTTGCTCTACAAAAGAACGAGCACTGGGCAGCAGCAGGTTTGTCCCTTCCAATATGTTATAGGTGGTTGCAGCTGCAAACACATCCTGAGAGTAGACATTGCCTTTTCAGTGGAGGCTCTCACCTATTTGAGAACACATTTTAATGCCTAACGGGTGTCGTGAAACGTAGAAAGTGCACCATTGCTCTGTGATGCATAAGATAGTACCCAAACCGTGTGAAAAATCTCCTTCCTGCGTGAACGCATTCTCTTGGTAGATCAAGTAAGTTTTAGTTGGATTGCCCTAAGAGAAACAGGAAAGTATCTTTGATGTTCAAATGCTTGCAATTGATTTATCTAAGTATTTACTTAGGGTCTTTTATTAAGGGTTGAACTCCATTCATTCTTCCATTGGAAAACAGTTTATGCTAACTGAGCTTTAATGTCTATGTTTGTCTGCTTTGACAGACTTTAAGCTCTTTGAGGGCAGAAAATAAATGGGAGTGGGGGTCAGAAAGCAGGGAAGCCTCTAAATTGAGACTTGGGAAATTTCAAATCATGCATATTTTCCTCAACACCTTGCAAGAATGGCCTTATATAGCGCAAACACTAAAGGTAGGCAGAAAAGAAGTCTGAAGGTCCCCAAGACCTGACTGATACTTGACAGTATGACCCAGAGGCATGTGGATTTTACAGAATTTTACAAAAACCTTGTAAGTCAAAGCTAAGCTCATATCATTTGAAACTAGAATCCTGAGGCACTTTGATATAAAACGTCATGCTACAAATCTGACAGATGAATGATTTAGCATGCTGTCAACTAAAGGCTACTTGTAGATTGAAATCATGCCTTGCCTCATGGAGAAAGTACATCCGTCTGGATGAAAGCGGATCCAAGGGGTATCTGTAACATGCTTTTAAAGCTACTGTCTCGGTCCACAAACTAGCTCCATTTTACTTTTATAAAATAATGCACTGCAGCACATTACTTTAGATTCCACTTGTCAATTAACTATATCCATTTCTAAATGTTTTTATTTTGTAGCTCTTCCAGAATTTTATTTCAATATAAAAATCATACTTGCATATTCACTTGAGTTCAACTTCTGAGGCAAACGTTATGATTGAAGATAAGATCATAATTTGAGGCTGAAAATTGTTTGCCACTGAAGACACAGCCCTATAGAATGGAAGGTTATTCTTAGTAAATAAAAAAAGAAAAGAAAAGAAAAACCACTGCCAAGAAGTCAATTCTGACTAATATGACCCTACAGGACAGAGTTGAACCGCCACTTTGGTTTTGAGGCTTGAAGTCTTTATGGGAGCAGAGACTCTCATCTTTTCTCCTGTGAGTGACCGATGGGTTCAGATCAGCGACTTTGCGTTAGCAGCTCAGTGCATACTCCAGGATAGCACCATCGCTCTTTTGTTTTGTTAGGCAGTAAATGGGAAGTGCAGGGGCTTGCTTGTTTCCCAGCTGGTGCCCCTCTGATATCTGCGAAATGGTAGTCATCACACACGAGATCTCATGCCATTTGTACCATTAAGACTTGTCACATCTACACGTTACCAAGTCTTAGAAACTACTGCAACCACAGTCACGCATTGTAATGTCATGCCAATTTCCCAAGGATAGTCTCATAATTTAAAAACAAACATTTTATATGGAAATGGAGCAAATTTTAATTTTGCCCCATTTAAAGCAAAATTTCCTCAGTTAAAAGCAAACTACAACCATGCAACCCGGAATGCTTATTTCAGTTAAATTATGAATGAAAATGGAAAATTAAATTGTGCATGCTAATCTATGTACTTGTAATAAAGGAGAAATGATCTGAACACTGTTTCCAAGAGTGGATGGCATCCTTTAATGATTTCATTCAACAAATGAAGACTGAGGCCCTACTTATGAGTCATAGAGGATATAATATGCAAAATATAGTCAAATATAACCCTTACAAAACTTATAGTTGTGTGGTATTTGTGGGGGGGGGTATCAATGCCCCCTGGTAGGAGGAGGAGGCCCAGTCTTGCTCCTGTAGAGCTGCTGCTGGATTTGAACTGCCAATCCTGTGGGCTGCAGTTCCACACACAACCACTACGCCACCAGGACTCAGCTCAGTTGTGTCGTGTTTGAGTAGATCTGATTCTACCTGAAGTTGTGTTTTTTGAGGGATAAGGTGGCTGAGATCCAATCTTGACCAGTTTGACAGATAACTTCATCTTTCTCCCTCTGAGGAGCTGTGGGGTTTGAACTGTGGACCTCGTGGTTAGCAACCCATTGCTCAACCCACTGTCCCATCAACCTGGGTTCCTCCTTACTCTTCCTGTAGAGCTTATTTTAAACGTCTCCACATCACTTACTGGAAAGTCTCACCAGATTAGGTCAGGCTTGCCTGTTTCATGCTTTCAAAACAACCTGAACTTTTCTTTATCGACTTAAGTGGTTCTCATCCACAAGCAATTTCACTCTTCTCTTCCTTTTGGAAAATTTAACAATATCAGGAGAAATGTTTGATTGTCACACCAGTGGGGTTATTTCTGTCAACATCTAGTAAATAGAAGCCAAAGAAGTTCCTAAACTTTCTAGAATCCATAGGATGGCTCCTCCACAATAAGGATTTATATGGCTGTAAATACCCAGAGTGCTGGATTGTAAAACCCTGATATAATTATTGTGGCTTGGAATTACTGAGCTATTCTTGTTTTTTGACTAATGTATACTATTGCTTATGTCAGTTAGATCTTGACTGACAACAGACAATGCCAAAAATACATTGACCTGTGTTTTATTAACTATGCAAAAGCATTTGACTGTGTAGAGCATAACAAATGACGTATACATTGTGAAGAATGGGAATTCCAGAGCACCTCACTGTGCTCATTCTAAACCTACAGATAACCAAGAGGCAGCCATTCAAAGAGAATAGGGACTGTCAAACAACGGCGCTTTCTGCATATACATGTGACTCTGAAGTGAAATTGAAAATGATCATAGTTTCACTCATAAAATTTTAAAGGGCATTATTCACATAATGGTCATTTTATTGGTTAAAAAAAAAATCTTTATGGTCCTCAAATTAGTTTTAAGTTATTGTGGAGCACAGATCCTTCCGTATGCTGCCCCAAAAACAGAACAAGGGGGAACTGTGGTTTAAAATCAGGAAAGATGTTAACCCACTTCAGTGCACATATGACAAAACTGTGCTTGTTTAAAGTGAAGATGACTTTGCAATACTTACTGATGACAGTCAACGCCTACAGCCTTCAGGATGGACAGTCCCTCAATGTAAAGAAAATAGAAATCCTCACACCTGGAGCAATAATCAGCATCACAATAAAAGGAGGACATACTGAAATTCCCAAGGACACTTTTACTTGGATTCATAAACAATGCCTGCAGCAGCAGCACTCCAGAAATCAGATGGTGACTTTCCTTGGACAAACCCGCAACAAAAGACCTCTCAGAGCATTCAGAGGCAAACATGGCACTTTGAGGAATAAAGAGCCCTTGACCCACACCATGGTGTTTCTAATCACCTTATGTGCATGGGAAAGCAGCACCGTGTCTCAGAACAGCCAGAGAAGAGGCAAATTGATGCCCTTGAATGAGGAGACCAAAGGAATATAGTGAATATGACATAGGCTGCCACAGTAATGAGCAGATCTGCCTTTGATTGAGCACAACCGGAAGGTTTCTTAGGAACAGAAGCACAAATGGCAAGACTTGGTGTCAGCCACTTTGGGCATGCTCTCAGGAGAGACCAGGCCCTAACGAGGGACTTCATGTTTGATAAAGAAGACACCCCACGAGATGTATTGACAAACAGGCAGCAACAGTGGGCTCGAACACAGCAGCGCTTATGAAGATGGCACAGGACTGAGCAATTTTTTATTCTGCTGTACCTAGCATTGTTATAAATCAGGGTCCACACAGTGGCACCTAGAAACCAGGGTGACAGTCTAGTTTTCTTGACCATTGAGGGAGAAGGCCTACTATTCTCCATCAAGGGAAAGTGTACTGCTCTCCTAATGTTCAGTAGGACAGATAATGGGCCAGCAGCAAGTGGCAGGTGGAGCAAGACCCTGATCTGTAAGCACCTGTGGTTAGAAAATGGAAAGACACAGTGTGCAATGACATTTTGGAGCCTAATGTCCATGCAAATGAATTACTTGGCCCAGGCAGAGATGGTCAGAGAGCACAGGAGCATGAACTCTGGCAAACAGCATGCCTGCCACGTTCCTGGATGTCCCAGCTCGATGCCCTTTCTTTTTGACACCTGCAGAGTGGCCTCATTGGAAAGGAGCAGGCCCCTCTGTCATAACCATGCTTGAAGTATGACACTGGCTATCTCATTTTTTAATTTCGACAGGACACCCTCCTCACTTTCCCACTCTCACTGTCGGGGCACAATATAAGATGCTGAAGAATGTGAGAGCCCCAGAGAAAATAGGAACAAGTTCAAATTATTAGTACAAAATGGAATTAAAGGTTTTCAAGCTATTGGTCAGAGGTGCGCACACTTTTTCAGCATGTGATCTACTTACAAAAGGATCAAGTCAAAAATGTCTATCAGCTACATAAATGCAAAACATTTATTTTTATTGACTGATTACACTTATTCATAGATGCATTGAGAATTCTTTATAAGTACAATGTATGTTCATGTACCTTGCGTAACTACATGAGTCCATGTTGCACAACACAACGCAGTTAACTATGTACATTTTTTTGTCATTACCTGAGCTTACTGTGATTACTTGCACTGAATGGAATGAGCCAGGGCTGCATAATCTGGATAATAGCTGCTGGCAGCCAGCCTCAAGCACACTTGCAAATGATCATCAGTCATGGTGGGACGGTACTTGGACTAAATGATCTTTCTGTGGGAAAAAGCTGATTCACATCAATAAGTAGAGTCAAATAATCCTGTCAAGGAGGTAGCACATTTTCTTATGTTTGGGTACTTTCCCTCTGCAAGTAAGCTCCAGAACTGCTCATGCTCTCTGGACTTCCGCTGAATGTCATCTTGTAGTGTCAGAATCTCCCGTTTTTGTCTTCTTTCTTGGCCCAGCCCTCCCCCCATCATGTTAATACCTTTTCCTATGTTTAAAAGAAAAAAAGTCTAAAAAGTGGCGATAACTTAGCCCATCAGTTTTGCTGCATTTAGCGCAGTTGTTTGCACATGCATTTGACACCTAAGATTGCATCTGATTGGCTACACTGTACATCAATTAAGTGATGGGATTGCTGATAGGTGTATATCTTTTTTTTAGTGCCATGTGATCTACCCACACTACATTTGTGATCGACTAGTAGATTGCGCCCGATGTCTTGAGCACCCCTGCTGTAGGTGAACCAGCTAGCCCTGGTTCCTGCTGGCTTATATTCAAGACATTTAAGAAATGTTTCCTTGGTTTTCTGCACAGACATATGGTTTGTGTATGCATATATAATATATATAAATGTGTGCACATGACATGCTTTAGCATATTGTATACATTTATAAGTATCAAGCATATTTTATATATCATCAGAACAAAATATATATTTACTTGAGTTGTAGTTATGTTCATTGGCAATGAAAGCTGTGCTTGAATGTTGTCAAATGTGATTTTTAGAAATGTGCTTTTAATTCTTCAGTATTCTTTTTTTTGGGGGGGGGCATCACTGCCCTCTGGTGGTGGGAGTAGAGGCCCAGCCCTTGCTCCTGTGGAGCTGGAATTGAACCTCCATCCCAGTGGGCCGCAGTCCCGCGCACAACCACTATGCTACCGGGGCTCAGCCCCTTCAGTATTCTTAATACAATCTAATGTGATCAGTGCTTCTGAGACTGTTATGCTTGTCCTAGACTCTCCCGGGAACCCTCCTACCAGACTTGGACTGACTCTTCACCTCACCTGAGTGTCAGCCCACATCTGTTCTATAGACAGGTCTCTTTCCCGGACGGTGTCCCTGTCCCCTCTCAGTAACTGAGAACTCTCGGCAGACATGAGAGAAAATCTGCTAACTCTTCCTATATCAAAGACATTTTCCAATATCTCTATATAAGCTTTAGGCTATTTTTTAATTTGGAGCCCAATTCTTTACTAAACAATCATTGACACACACACACGCCCCTTTCAAGTTTGTTAAATAAGCTTAAAATCATTGTTTCCAAAATTTCATTTAAAATGTATGCTTGCAATTTTTTTCTACTTCAGTGATTTTCCCATTAAGCACACACACTTAAAAGGCTATATATATTGCTCAGACTTCACGAGGAATGCCATCATTTTGAATCCTGTCATTTTATGTCAATTGCCAGAGGGTGCTTATACAAACTATCCCAAATACCATCTTTGGTTATCTTTTCTTTCTACAATGGTACAAGTTATTACATTCAATCTCATGTGATAAATATTTTATTACTTTTTTGACTCCCTTTGAAAATTAATATATTGTGTAGTACTAGTGGTACTCAGAAAAAAGACCCATAAGCCAAACCTTCCCTTGTTACAAGGTGTCCCATTGGCCCCCAACTCATGATGAGACTGCACACAGTGGGGTCAGACAGTTGTGATCTATAGGGCTCACATTAACTGATCATCAGCAGTAGATCTCCCGCACTTGCTTCTTAATCTGGAAGCCTGACTGAAACCTGTTCACCATCAGGGCAGCACATAAGCCTCCACTAATGGACTTACGGGTCATCGGTGCCTATGGAGAAGTACTGCATATGTGGAAAGCTTTTCATTGACAAGTAAGACACATTACCAAATCAGGGAGTCTGTTTAGATGTAGGAATATAATGTAAGAAATCCAACACGATGCTTATCAAGTGTGAAGGGCAAGGTTAGACTTATATTGGATAGTACATAAAGCTGTAGTCTTGTCTGAATTAGTAGTCTCTATTTTACCTTTTTAGGTTCTCATATTTATTGCAGCGACTACATAGAATTCAAACACAATATTCACAAGTAAGGGGGGTTAGTAGGAAAGCTAATAGGTCATTGCAAGTCAGGATTAGCATTGGCCTTTGCCCCCGTAGGCCAGGAAGTCAGCCTTCCGGGCACTTGGTCCCACAGTTCCACAATCTCCTTAGACAAGATAGCTTCTCCTTAGCTACCTTATTTGAATAGGTTGATCTCACTGAAATAAAAAATAGGTCAGGCGCTAGGTAGGAAACTTGTTGTTTTGATCATCACGGCTCCTGAGTCTCTGTGCCACATCCATTCTCCGTGGCCCCCACTTTAGACGGAGAGCCGGGACCCGCTCTTTCAAGATCCTCGATTTCTCCCTTCTTTTCAATGATAACTCATCCTATAGCCAGGTGATCATTTCTGTTAGTGTTGTACACACCCTGTTTGCCTTATCTTACCCAGTCACTTATTGGTAGCTACAGGAACTTGGGTAGAAGAGTCAGATAAAGAGATGTCACTCCACTACATGTATTAAAATGTGTGTGACAGAGAACACAGTAGTCCGTCTGGTCATTTGAAGGCCTGTCTCCGGACGGAAGATTTACATGTCTGGGTTCAAGACAGATGTTAATGTATGTTCTCTTCTTCTATGACAGTGGGGCTTGTGTTTTACACAAAGAAGGATCTTAGAAGCTACGAGCTATGTCCTACAGTAAGCCTTTCTCTGGGAAAGAACTGAAACACATGCTGTAAAACTGAAATATAATCTTGCCTTGGTTTTAATTTGCATTTGGCTTTTAAACATGGCAAAAACCAATAATAGGTTTTCACTGTGAGCTATTTCTAAATGTTATGTGGGAAATTAGCTGCAAACGTTACAATCCCTGGAACAAGTTAAATTGGAAATGTTGTCCATGCTAAGTGAAATGTACCCAGAAGCATTCTTAACTATGAGTGAGAATCCGAAAAGAAAAATGTACTTCTCATATCTCTTGTAAAGACCTGCTGCATTGTATGAGGAATTTAACATGGGCAAAACCAAGCCGTCACCACTGTCACTTTTCAGAGATCTATTAAGAGAGCAGGAGGTATGAAAATGAATGTGTGTCCCATTAACCAGCAACCTAAGATTTGCTGCAAAGAATAATTTGGGTTCTATGCTATATTATTGAAGACCATGTCCTTGGCATAAATGATTATTTTACATGCTTTTTCCTCTAACACATTCTGAGAGAATCAATAAATTGTATTTATTATTCAGATGCAAGAGATGGTTTGCAATCTATTCAATGGTGAGTTTTTAAATATATCCATCTTGCTTTAGCATGTTGTTACTTTGAATTATTTTTTTCTTTCTTAGGGACTAACTCAAAACTATTATATATTTTGACTTAAAATTCAAACCTATTTTGTTACACATTTTGTACCTTTTCTGTTGTTGTTTAGTTATCAAATCCAGAAAGAATGGTACTGGTAATGGTATGCTGGAAGCAGCATGATTTTGAGAAAACAAGTGTCAACCTAGACAAAGGAAAGTAACTGAAAAAAATATTTATATAACAAAAAATATTTTTATATCTCCAAAATTATAAAAGATTAAAATCTCCACACATTTAGAGAAATGTTCCTTATTAAGAAAGATTATAAGTTCCTAAGGATGAAAATTATATTTTCAATACTTAGCATCATACTTGGAACCTTGAAAGTACTGAATGAATAGATAAAGAATGAATGGAGGAAAAGGTGGCAGGAGGGAAGGCCTGACTAGAGAGATGCCTTGCTATGTGTCATAATAATAATGTACTTACTTTTTTTCACTGAAAACACCCAAAAGATAGCATAATTGGTTAAAGGGAATAGTTTAAACATCCCTATAAAAAATGATATGATAAGCTTCAGAAAAGGACTAGAGAGTTATTGGATTATATGAATCTTACTAAAATCAAAGATGCATCAGAAGCCAGGTAGGAACCTTGGTGTTTGGACCAACATGAATCTGGCCCTTCTGTGTAGAAATGCCCAAGGCTTCCTGCAAGTGCACCCGGTGAAGGAATGGGAAGCAGGTTCAGGTTCTGAGAGAAGCAGTTAATGCAGTCAGGGGAAGAAGATGCTGTGAGCACCAACTGGGAAGCCTTGGCCTCCTAGGAAGAGAGTCACTTTTATATGAGGGTGGAAGCCTGATCTAAATTTAGATCTTAACTATCATGATGACCTGAACATGATCATCTCTACTATATATCTAGAATGGTCAAATATTTGATATATTCTCACATTTCTTTGGGATTCACCACAACCAAGAGATGATAAAGGTAAAGCTATTCTGCATTTAGCTGTGTGAAACGCACAACTTATCTAGCATCCCTGAGCTTCTGTTGACTTAGTTTGTACAGCTAAAATGGCCTTGTTGGAGTGCTGGATAGTTAAATGAATTAGTAATTTATAAAGTGTTTAGGATTGGTAGACTTGATCAAAGAGAAATTACTGTGAAATATAGGGGCATTTAGGGGATAGCCCTAACTTTTATACTTTCCCTTAGACATAGTTCTAGGCACTACTGCTAGAAAAAGAACACTGGGTTGAAATGGCATATACTTATTGAGATAGACCTCTACTGTTTTCTAGGAATGGTGGTAGGAACTAGTCTATGATACCATATAGATGTATACCTTATTCTGTTTTGACAGACATTATACGCTAGAGGGAGAAGCTGCTAAATAAATAGTAATTCTATAAAGTAACCCCACTGGGAGATAACATACAGAGTGCCATGGGAGCTCATGTGTAGCATGCAATCTTGCCTCACTGGATGTTGTGTGGAAATGAGGCAGATCATGGGAGACTGCCCAGAAGAAAGGATGACTAGGTTGGGATTCAAAGAATAAATATAAGTAAATCAGAAAGGAACCATGTAGGATCAACCTTACTGAAGTTAGACAAGGAAGAGATTAAGCCTGAAAAGTAATTCAGTGGCTCAGTCATGAAGGAAAGAAAACCTATGACTTCAAGCTAGAAACTTATGGGCAACTGGAAGCCAATTTTAAGCTATCCATGCATCTTTTGTTCTTTAGCCCAACATATGGTGTTATGGGAAATCATTTGGAGTTGAGGCATCCTGTAGAATCACTCAACAATACTACTTAAACATGGTAACTAAGGTTAGTCAAAATAGGAAAACAATGCTCTTTTAATCAAATATTTTCCCTAAGATAAACAATAACATTAGTAAAAGCAATCATCTCTTGGAACATGAAATCCCCTCATTATCTGCTGCCCTTGGGATTTGTGAGTGTAAATTCAAGCTAATTAGAGGAGTTGGGGCAGGAAAAGTTGTTCTGAGTGAGTAATCTTACATTCCAGCTTTTCGAATTCAAAAGAACTCCAGGCTAACCATTAATTGGGATGCAGAGGCTGTCCTTATGCCCCTTTTCCAATCAGATCACTGCACGACAGAGACTTTGTGAGAATGGCTGGTGAAGTCAAGAGAAAACCAAAAGAAAAAGCACAGGCCTGCAGATTCCTGGTTGTCTTATTGTTGCGCTTGCTCTCAAGATAGGCACAATGTCCTCAGAGGGCTGTTACCCAGAGTACGAGATCTGTTCTGCTGGCTCCTTAATTATGTTTATTGTTCTTTGAGTGTCTCTAATTGCTCACATCTGTCAGATATTGAAGTGGGGAGTCCAGCAGGTGAGCAAGGAGCTTTCCTAGCTTTTCAGAGCAGCTTGCTCAGGAAATTCAAGCCAAAAGAAAATCAATTCCTTGTTCAACTCATGGCTGGAAATGATATGGCTTTTGGGGGGTGCAGGGAATCAAAGGTCGTGGAAGGTGACATCCCCTCCATGCGTCTTCATAACTAATACTGACCTGGTGTTGACAGTTCCCATATAGACCCTTGGCACAGAGCCTCCCAGTCCCCAACTAGTCATTCTAGAGAGGCCTGGAATGCCTTGTTTTTCTAAGACCACGTGCAAGTATTTTTGAGTTTCTGGAAACTGTGCACAGAATTTGTAGGGTCACAGACTACGTGAATCTCTGCTCTACTTCTCATTACCCCTTAGAACTTGAGTGATTGTTTCTGTGTGTTGGACTGTTTGGTCTTCCCTCAGTATCTGAAGAGCATTGGTCCCAAAGACTCCAAGAATTCCAAACCCCTCCAGACATTTGAGTCCCTTATATAAAATGACATTTTATCTCTATATGACCAATGTCCAACCTCCCTCATGCTTTAAATAATCTTTGGGTTGCCTCCGATACAATGTAAATGCTATGTAAGTTGATCTTTACACACCCTCTAAGCCTTTGAGGAGGTGGCTCTCAACTTGTGGGCTGCGTACCCTATGGGAATCGAATGACCCATTCACAGGGGTCACCCAACTCATAGCAGTAGCAAAATTATAAAGTATACAGGTGTAAAGTAGCAACAAAAATAATTTTATGGGTAGGGGGTCACCACAACATGAAAAACTGTACTAAAGGGTCACAGTATTAGGAAGATTGAGAACCATGGCTTTGAGGGATGACTTTGACAACTTACTTGCTTTCTTTTCCTAAGAATATTTTCGATCCTTGGTTTGTCAACTCTTCAGATGTGGAAACTGAGTACTGCCTGCAGTGCAGTCAAACAGTAACACACCCATTCATTGTCACTGAGTAGATTCTCACTCATTGTGACCCCACGTGGTGCCAAGTAGAACCAGGTTTTCTGGGCTGTAGTCTTTACAGATCACTGGGCATATCCTTTTGGAGCTACTGGGTGGGTTAGAACTGCCTCCCTCTTGGTTAGCAGCCCATCACCAGTCCCTTCATCAGTATCCTAAAGATGCTGACATCCACTCATCAAATGAAACAATAGTTTTAACATTTCTTGAAATGATAAAGTCTACTGCCAAACTAATAGTACCCTTGTATCAGGTTTCAGCGGCTGTGATCTTCTGAGGCTGGGAGCAGAAAGCCTCATCTTTCCACTTCTGATCAGCTGATGGATTTCAACCGCCACCCTTGCTGTTAGCAGTCCAACCTCTACTGGTCAGAGCTACCGAGGCTCCTTGAGGTTTGGGTAGCCAAAATAAAACTAAACTCCCTGCCATTGAGTCACTGCTGACTCATTGCAGCCCTCCT
This sequence comes from Nesogale talazaci, assembly GCA_004026705.1. Taxonomy (NCBI): domain Eukaryota; kingdom Metazoa; phylum Chordata; class Mammalia; order Afrosoricida; family Tenrecidae; genus Nesogale; species Nesogale talazaci. Next base: position 15,427 of record PVJH01021347.1, on the reverse strand, counting down.
GTGGGTGTCCAAGACTGTATGTGTTTACGGGAGGAGCAAGGCCAGTCTTTCTCCCAAGAAGCTGTTCATGGTTTTGAACAGATGACCACAAGGATTGCAGCCCAATGCCTAACCACTACACTATCAGGGCTCCTTGAGGCTGATGTGAAGCATTCTCTAAAAAGTATTCATCTTACTAGAGATGCATGAAAGGCAATAAGTTCACTTGCAAATGATAGAATTACATTTGCTTCTGCCCCAATAATTAAAATGATATGAGTAAGCCAGTCCTTTTGCTTTGAACTCCATATACTTACTCACTGTGTGTGCGGATTTCAGATTTTATAGACGCTTAAACGCCCTTGGACTGTATGTGGTTCATACTGCTCTTTCATGGGGGAATTAAATTAGGCCAACAGCATCTGTTGGTGCTGTTATCAGGTGCCTATAAGTCAATGTGCTTTTGTCGACCTGATGCTCAACAGACCCAAATGCTGCCCATCCTCATGGTAGTTGCTATGCCTGATCTCATTGGCTGCAACCATGTGTCAGTCCATCTCCCTGAGGCTCATCTCTGCTGATACTGACTCTCTGCTCTACCAAGTGTAATGTTCTTCTGCAGGGTCTAGTCCCTCCTGATAACATGTCCCGGCGTGCTTGAGACAAAGTCTCTTCACCCTTGTTTCCAAGGAGCTTTCTCCCGCCAGGCCATTGTGTTGTTAATGTTCTTTAGCACACCATCACTCAAATGCACCACTTCCCCTTTGGTCTGTTGATTTTCCAGAGCAGGATTCCTGTGCACTGGAGATGTCTGACAGTGCCCTGGTGGGGTCAGCCACGCCTTCATCTACACAGTTCCCTCCGCCTTGCTTTGTGAGATGTAAGGAGAGTGAGTGCAGCAGATTGACCTAATCCAGAGTGTCCTTAGATTTTTGACTGCTGCTTCTATGGGCTTTGATTGTGAGTCCCAGTAAGATGAAGGTTTTTGTTGTTTTTGTTTTGTTGTTGTTTCTGGGGGCATCACTGCCCTCTGGTGGTGGGAGTAGAAGGCCCAGGCTTGCTGCTGGATTTGAACCTCCAACCCAGTGGGCCGCAGTCCCGCGCACAACCACGACACCCCCGGGGCTCAGCCCTGTTTTTTGTTGTTAAGATGAAGTTTTTAACAAACATTTTGGCAAAGTCATCACTCTGTCCTTATCCTAGAATTACCTTTCTCTTTTCTGTGCTTTCATCTCTTAGATAAACACTATTTGTTTTTGTAAAAGAAAACATACTCTTCTTTGATGTCACTGTCAGGGTTCTCTCATGGCCCTCCTTTCTTGGACCTCGTTTTTTTAAAAAAAAAATCATTTCATTGGGAGCTCGTACAACTCTTATCACAATCCATACATTCATCATTTGTCATACAAATCGTCCGTTGTCTGTCAAGTACGTTTGTACATTGGTTTCCCTCATTATTCTCCAAGCATTTGCTTTCTATGTGAGCCGTTGGTGTCAGCTCCTCATTTTTCCCCTTCCTCCTCTTCATGTACCCTTGATAATTTATAAATTACTGGTATTTTTTACGTCTTGCACTGTCCTATATCTCCCTTCACCCACTTTTCTGTTGTCTGCCCCCCAGAGAGAAGGTTATATGTAGATCTTTGTAATTGGTTTCTTGAACCTTTTATAGTTGCCACGGTCAGGGGCTTACTGGTCTGGCCTCAGTGACATCGACATGAGGACAAACATTGCAGGCTGCAAATTTTGGACAAATATGCCACCAAGAATAGAGAAAAAAATCCCATAAAGTATATTGTTCACTCAGGAAGCCCCAGGAAGACTGTTCAATCGGGCACTCTCTACTTTGGTCCATTTTTCTCTAGCTCTAAATGGTCCATTAGGCCCTATGATCTAGTACTTAGCTGGCAAAGTGTCATTTTAGAATTGTGACCATTACATGCCCATTTTAAAATATCCTACACTGGTTTCCCCTCCCCCTCCTTCTCCTCCTTCCTCTTTTTAAAATCATAATCATATAATGTACTATACTACTGCTTTTCTAGGGCTCCCAAACTACTTCTCTATTCAAAGTGTTTCCTTAGAACTTACCATCTAGGCTTTAGCTTTTCTCTGCTTGTAACTCAATGCTCATTCTTCAGATACCTTTTCTGTGCTTAATTACCAAAGCCAGACAGACAAATACTGCAACAGTAGCAACAAAAATCTGGAAGGAGTGTTTTAAATCCCCTTGGTTGGTACTAACCTGCCCACTGCAGCTTTCTTAACAACAGTGGACTATGACTGTTGTAACCCATAGAATAATTATATCAACAGACCTTTACAAAATAGTTTTGCACACCAAGATGATGATGTTGTTTGGTTTTTCATACTTTGCTGCCGACAATGGTGAGAATATCCCATTCCAGTAATCTTCAGCTAGTACGTTTTCATCCCTGATTGTTTTGCAAGTATGGCATTTAATCAATGTTAATTCTCAGAAAACTTAATTCACTGCATGCATTAGTGGATCTTTATAAGTGTTTCATTATGCACATGCATTCATGAAATGTCTTTCATGTTTATCTTTCCATATTTATTAGATGTCCTTGGCAGAGAAAGTGGCCAGAGAAAGATGGTTAGTGTATTCAGTAAGGTATCTGCAATATGTTTTTGGAAAATCCAGAAATTGTGACACCCTAATCAATCATGCTTTATTTTTACTGATTTTTTTAAAAAGAGATCATTTCTAGTACAGCCAGATGGCTCGAAACTCAAGGCATGTACAAAAGGTATACAAGCAAAAGAGTCCCTCCCTTCCGCATCCCCAGCCAGCCACTTTCACTGCTACACGCACAATGAAAGTCATTTTTATTAGTTTTTATTACAATTCCTCCAGATGTTCTTTATGCAAATACAAATGCATATAGATTCATATTCCTAACTCTTTCCTTTTAAAAAACAAAACAGAGCATTCTGTGCACTCTGTTCTGCAAATTCCTTTTTTTTTTTAAGAAAAATATTTCTTTCCATATTGTCACAGTGGGTCATCATTATTTATAGTTGCATGGTGTTCTATTATGTGGATGCACCCTAATTTATGTAACCGCTCCCTCATTTGTAAACATTTGTGTTGCTGTCCATTTTTTTTTTTTGGTGTGCAATTCCTGGAATGAGTGTCTTGTGCGATGTGTGCGTGTGTGAGTGTGAGTGTGATTGTGCAGGGTACAGCACCCTGCATGGCGGGAAGTCAATGGCCTTTGCCTTCATTAAGGTGATGCCAGATCACATTCCACCTGCAGCGCAGGAGAGACCCTGTTTGCCAAGAGCCTCCTCAGCAGTGCGTTTCATCCAACTTGCAGGCCTTTGCTAGGCTCTGATAGATGAAGTATGCATTTCAGTCTTCATTTAACAAGTGGAAATATGTTTTCTCACCTCGCGGGAGGCTGGAAGTCTGAATTCAGGGTTCTAACTCTAGGGGAGGGTGTCCTCCCTCTCTTGTCTGTAGAAGACAGTTCTTGTCTCTGAGCTGCTCCCAGATGCTCTTCTCATGGCTTCCGGGATCGCTCATCCCCTTCCTGGTGGCTAGCTTCCATTTAATGTCTTTTCTATCTCCTAAGAGACCAAATCACGCTACATACTACCCTAATCCTGTCCCACTGAGATGACAAAGACAACCCCTGCTCTCCTGGGACTATAGCCACACGCCTATAGGCTAGGACTCACAACACAGATTTGGGGGAACATAATTCAATTTATAACTCAGACTGAGCCTCTTGTTATGTTTTGAAGAGCAACCTCTATCTACCTCACTCTCAGTGGACTTCTCATTGCTATCAAGAACACTTTTTTTTTTCTACCGGGTTTTCCTTTGTGCTGTGTTGTTCAAATCAACTGCATGTCAATATCCCAGACTTGCACGGATGCCTGGGAACTGATCTCTCACCAGAAGCAGGCCCCCTGTGGCCGGTCAGGTAGGTGGTTCTCTGTGGGTTGGACGAGGGTAGAACAACCGGGTGGCCAGCTCATCCCTGAGCCCACACTCTCTTTGGGAAATGATTCTCATGAATATTGAGAGAAACCGAGAATGTGACGAAGCACTCATCGTGCAAAATTAATTCAAGCGGCGATCCGAGTTCCCTGATATCATTAGCGTCTATTAAACATCATTCATGTAAAATCAATTAAGAACTGAATCTTATTAGGGAGATAATGTCATGAAGGGAGATGAACAGGACCGCCACCCCAGTGATTTACAGGCCTCCCGGTGTTGTGTGGCGGAAACAGCTGGGGGTGCGGTGGAGATCTTTGGAAATGGAAGCTGAGCTCATCCCCAGTCCCCTTGTGGAGGTGATTGTTTGCACGTACAAGGGACCTTGGCTTAGGCTTTCCTCTATCTAGCACACTCCTTCCCTCCAGCAAGCCTTCCCACCTTTGGCCGAGATTCTGTCTCTAGGACTCAGTCGCTCCCAAACTCTTAAGAAAATCCCTCCAGTCTCCTGTCTCCCTTTCCCCCAGTTCTCCAGAACTGACAGACCTTTCTGCAGCTCTAGTAGGATGTTTGGGATTTATTCTAACAATACATTCTCACCGTCATAAGTTGGCATGCATCCTCAAAAACATGCGTTGCAAAGCCTATGCTCCCTCCATTCCCATTTGCTAACAAGGGTTGCTTTGTGATGTGATCAAGGCCATTCCAGGGTCTCACTCACCCTCGCTCCCTGCCGGAGACTCCATTCCAACTCACTGCGACCTGACAGGACAGGGAAGAACTGCGCCGTGAGGGCACTGAGACTGTCATTCTGCAAGATTCCAAAGCCTCAGAGCAGGCTGGTGGATTTGGTTCACATACTGACCTTGTGGTTAGCAGCACACTGCATAGCCATGCAGGTGCTTTAAAAGGAACACTGGGAGACAGAAGAGCTGATCAGGCAGAAGAACAAGCAAGCACAATCAGGGAAAGGTCAGTGCCACCTGGAGCTTGCCAAGGCCCCCTGAGAGTGATGGATACTGAGCCAAGGGTTTCCCTCGCCCCAGTCCACAAAACGAGTTGTCCCCTACAGCCCGAAACCTGAATTCCTATTTCCGGCCTCCTAAACTGTGGGAAAATAAATTTGTGGACATTAATTCAATTTCTGTTCATTAAATTTCCATTCCACCACAACCCACTGCTGGGAGTCCGTTCCCACTCCTTAGCCACCTTGTAGAACAGACAGACTATTCCAAGGCTGGGCAATCCATATGGAAGTAGACTGCTCATCTTTCTTCCTGAGAGCAGGTGGTGGGTTCAAACCATCAGTTTCTGGTTACTAGCCAAGTGCTTTAACCACTGTGCCACCTGAGACAGTCTCTTCTGGGTTACCTACCCACTGCCCTTAAGTCAATTCTGACTCACGGGGGCCCTGCAAAGGGTTTCTGAGACTGTAAATCTTTATAGAAGCAGATGGCCTCAGCTTTCTCCCTTGGATCAACTAGTGGTTTTGAACCACTAACCTTGCAGTTGGCAACCCAATGTCTAATCCACAATGCCACCAGGCCTCCTCTGTCCTGAAACAGGCCACAACATTTCATGAATATTCACAATAGTTGTACATTTCAAACAGCCACCCACTTTGCTCAGGGACTGAGAGAGAGAGAGAGAGAGAGAGAGAGACAGTCTGTGGGGCTGGAAGAAATGAAAATGGCTAGTGAATTTGTTCCTATTTATTTGGGTAGTTGGTTTAAGGTTCTGAGACCAGAAAGTTCTGTCCCTCTTTTGTAGCCCTAGTTTTAGCTGCCTAATAGCATCAAGTGTGTTATGAAAGCTCAGAGAGTCACCTGGTCCAGATCTTACCTGTTCCATCTTCATGTGATATGTCTCCCTGCCTCAGAAAGTCATGGGCAGCATGTACAGAGGAGGAGTTTTTGTTACTACTTACAGTGTGGTTCTTAGCAACCTTTAGAACAGTGCTTCCCAACCTTCCTAAAGCCACAACCTGTTATTACAGTCCCTCATATGTGGTGACCTCCCCTCAATTAAATTATTTTGGTTGCTACTTCATAACTGTAATTTTGCTAGTGTTGTGAATCAGGCCAGTGAAAGGGTAATTTGAACCCCAAAGGGGTCCTGACCCACAGGTTGGGAATTGCTGCCTTAAAAACGCCTTTTGTGCACTAGGAATAAACATTGTTTCTTAAAGTGAATCTCCCCATTACAAGATAACTAGAAACCAAAACCAAACTCACTGCTATCCAGTTGATTCTGACTGCTGGAGACTCTGGAACAGGCTGGAGCTGCCCCTGTCAGTGTCAGAGACTGAACCTCTTTACAGAAGAAGAAAGCCTTGTCTTTCTCCCGAAGCCATGCAAATGGGTGCACATATGACCATTAAGAATATTTATTTAATGTCAGTCAAGACTTTCTTGACTATATTTTTAAGAGCCATGTCATTCTGTCACACTTGAAAAAAGTTCTCTAATTTTTAATGTAGGAAAATTGTTCATTAAAAGTTCAAGCTATTCTAAACACTAGAAAATTCATTTATGATAAACCAAAGCTATAATTCAAAATCATATTTTTACTTCCTCGGTAGACTGTCGCCACCTGCCTGGTACTGTGTGGTCCTGGACTGGTGTGTCTATGGCCGTTCCTGCACCCTATGCCACCGCCGGTGTTTCAGACCCCAGGAGGGCTACTCGTGGTAGACAGGTTTTAACAGAGCTTCCAGACAAGACAGACCAGGTAGAAAGGGCTTGATGATCAGCTTTCTCAATCCAGTGAAACCCCCTGGATCACAGGGCCACGAGGTCTGATGAAGTGCTGGGGCATCAGCCCAACCCTGGAAGGAAACACAAGAGAGGAGTGCTCATGAAAATTGCGCAGGACTGGCCAATAGCATTTCATCCTGTTATTTTAGAAAGTCTTCATGAGCCGAGGCCGACTCAGTGGCCAGGAGGAAGGCAGCATGTGGAATGACAGTGCACTTTGGTGCTGCATGCGTGATTGTATGTTGTCTATGCAATCACCACACATGTACTGTGTTTATAAGGAGCAGGTAACTGCACTCAATAAGGCAGTGGAGGCCATGCCAGGCCTGACTCTGCTCCCCTCTCACTTTAGGAACTTTCAGTAGCTCACTGCCCTCCTCTGAGCCTCAGAAAATTATCAAGCAAGGAATGGTAGCATAATTCCTAAGGCCTTTCCCACATTTTAAACTCAGTGACCAGGATCATGATGTCCTTGCCCTTAATTATAATAAAGATTTTGGTTGTCATGTTTTGACTTCATTCTGTCTGTCTGTCTAACTATCCATCTATCATCTATGACCAACCCCAAACCAAACTCATTGCCATTCAGTTGATGCCAACTCACAGAGACCCTCTAGGACAGAGTAGCATTGCCTCTCAATCTCCGGGGCTGTACTCTTTATGGGAATAGAAAGCCCAACTGAATAGCTGTGGTTTTGAACTGCCAACCTTGCATTTGACAATGAGTAACCACTATGTCCCCAGGGTTCCTACATATATCTATACACACACACACACATATGACAGTCATGAATACATTCAAAGTATTTATTCAGCAGCTGTTTATCAAATACATAGACTGTGCCAAACACGTAGATACCATGCACATGATCTCATAGTGTTTATAGTCTAATGGGAGAGGTGCACACTAAACAAGTACATGAATAAGCGAGATCTCCAGCCATGCAAAGTGTTGGGAAGAAAAAGAAAATAAAGTAATAAATAGTCCCTTGGACAGAGGGGTGTTTGGGAAGGTATTCTAGATGGGAAAGAGAATATAATACCGAAGCAGGGTTCATGAGGAGAAGTCAGTCATTCAGTGAAGTAGGCGTATATCATTTGAAGCAGAATCCAGAGTAAAAGCTTTATGGAAGGGGCTGAGCCCCGGTGGCGTAGTGGTTGTGTGCGGGACTGCGGCCCACTGGGACAGAGGTTCAAATCCAGCATCAAGGCTGGCCTTCCTACTCCCACCACCAGAGGGCAGTGATGCCCTATCCACCCCCCCCCCCCCCCAAAAAAAAAAAAAGCTTTATGGAGAGAATGACTGACATCTGCAAGGGGTGGCAGGAAGCTGGTGTAGGTGGAACATAAAGAAAGCGGGGGAGAGAAGTGCCAGACCAAGTGAGATAGAAGGGACCAAATTCCATAGGGCTGTGGTCTCTAAGGGAAGCTGCTGGAGACCATTTAGCCAAGGAGTCCCATGATGTGTTAGGTTTAAAAGAGCCATCACTCCAGTAGTCATGGGGGCAAGTTTTGGAATCATTTAATGAAAGAGTCATCAGACCCTGCTTAGCAATTCCATATACATGTATGAGAACGAGAGGATCCCAGATAGCAACACATTTGGGACCTGAGGAACTGGTCGAATGGGGTGCCATGGAGAGAAACCAGTAGTTCTGCTTTGAACACATTCAGATCAATGCTTTAAATACTTGAGCAAAGGTCTCAGAGAGAGCATTGAACCCATGGCAGTGGATGAGATACTCCATAAGAGAAGCTGAGTCCCAGGGCAAACCCCTATGCATAGAACAGAAAGGAAGGGAGAGAGCCTCCCCTGGAGGCTGAGAAGGTGCAGTCAGTGAAATGGGTAGAAAGCTCGCAGCACTTTGTGGTGAACCTGAGGACAGGATGGAGGGGCTCCTATCCTGCTGACAAGAGGTCAGGGATGAAGTGGTCAACGAGTATTCCAAGGTAGCATTAATGATGTGGCCAATGACAGGCATTGTGACCCGGGAGTGGGTGCTACCTCTATGTTTAAGTTTGTGAAGTTTCTCAAGTTTGAAACTCAGGATACAGAAGCATTTTATTTTATGCTTGCACCGAACAAACTGAAATCCAATGAAAAGTAATTGCACCCTAATGGTGATTCTGGGAAAGAGAACAAATTGGTGCGCCCTGGGCAGGCTTCCAGCAGATCTCTCCCCAGCCAGGGCATGATTTACAACCGCACTCGACTTTGGCCACATGTCACTTTTTAGAACAACATTTTCTAGAAAGGCATTAAAAAGTTCTGTTCTTCCTCCCTCACCCCACCCCCACTATTCTCCACCCCTCCCCCCATCATAGTAACTAAACTGGATACTGACACCGCCCTCCCCTCTGTCACCATCCATCATGTAAAGCCCGGAGAATCATGGGCACATCGTAGTTCTAGTCTGTGGATGACTTACTACTCAGCTGCTTCTCATATTATTTCATTACAGTTCCAAACAGAATTGCATGCAATGTACAGGGAAGTTTCTTGTGTAGACAGAGGATGCATGTCAGAATCGAGCTGGATGCAAAATGATACCTCTGGAAGCATGCAACGGAGCACATGCAAACCAGCTGTGAGCAGGTAGTGATATTTATGCAGGAAGGCTCCCTGGAGCCCATCCCTCCCCCCTTTCTAGCGCAAACCTTTACAAGGAGCGTACCTTCTGGGTAAAGTGATGATTTAATCAATAATACCAAAGCTCCGTGAAAGGACTGGCATTCCCCCGCTGGAATCTGTCCGATTTAGGAAACCAAGCTATGCCTCTGGGAGGATTTAACATTTTTAAAAGATGTGTTTTGTATTGAATAGGTTTCATGTGTCTTTTTAGGAATATTTAACTTGCTTTTAAAGAGTTATTTTTAGCTCTCTCAGAGCTCATCTCTAATTAATTTCAATTATTTTGTGAACAGCAATACCTTTGTTCTCTATTTTTTGGGTCGTGACTTTCCTCCATAAGGAGACTTCAAAATGAGGAAAAATGGAATTCAAAGATCATAGGATTTCTCCACAGATGTTTTGTTTGCCCTCATATACATATAGGAAGCAAATTTCTAGGCTCCATTTATATGATTTTTATTTTTACCACAACAGAACCGTGATCATATGGCTTGTGTCCACAAAGTACATTGAAATCCCACCAGGTCAAAATGCACCCAGAAACTGCCATGTCTGGAGCCCTGGTGGCAACCTGCTTATACACTGGGCTGCCACTGCAAGATCAGCAGTTCAAAACCATCAGACACTCAGCAGAAGAAAGATGTCATAAAGTTACAGTCTTGTCCTGTGGGGTTGCTCTGAGTTGAAATCAACTTTATTACAGTATCGAGAAAGCAGGGTGGTGTATTTGGTTAGTTTGGATGCACTATATTAAGGTCTTTACATACAGGCAGTTAGTTCTCACTGCCTGAAAAATGCCATTCCCTTTGTAGCTACAAGGAAATTGTAGCTTAGAGGACTCATGTTGCTTGCCACAAGGAAATGGAGAAACCACCTTTCAAATCTTATGATTATAAGCCCAAAGGCTATCCATGTTACTATGTTAACGCCACACAACGAACCCTCACTGCCCAGTTCCTGCTGTTTGCCGTGTGAATCACCGGAAAGCTGGAGAGAAGCATAAGGCGCTGCATGAATGTGATACTCCATTCTCATAATTGTAAACAGAGTTATACCAAAGCATCCAATTGCTAGAAAACTTCATAAGAAAGGTTCTAGAAGAAGGAAAAAACGGACTTCTCCCACTTCAATATGCAATTTGCTTATTGTTGCTGCTGACAGGAAAGAAAAGTGCAAAGAACTCTGGGAAATGTATGGCTTCTTCACATGGATAAATTATATAGTAGGCTACGTAATTCAAGATCGGTGAGGAAAGATCATCATCTAGAGAACGTCCCCTTCAGTCTTCATGCTACACAGACTGACTTCACAGAGCAGCTGGGCTGACGATGTCTCTGCGGGCTCCAAAATGAGAGCTCAGCCTGTGAACAGTTCATTTGGTCTCAGTTACACAGAAATGCATGTAACAAGCAGGAAGTTCTAGGGTCAAAATTTTTAAAAGACAAAGGAAATAGGAAACAGCTTAATTATGCAGCCTCTCTGAGCCTTCCTGATATTTTCTCACAAAACTTAACCTTTTTTTCCCAAGTAAATTTACACTTAACAAAGCTTTCTACTTGGCTTGGCAACTATTTGGTGTGTGGCAGTGGGGGGAGTGGATAATGGAGCAGAACTAGTAGGAGAGTGGATTTTGTGTTGCGTTGTAAACCACATGGTTTGTAGTTCAAAAGTACCAGCAACTATAGGATAAAGATGACATTTCTGCTCCTGGAAAAAAACCTGCAGACTCAGACACCCATGGGGGTGTTTGTCCTCGGGGCCTTTGGGAGTCAGCATGGACTTGGCAGCTGCGAGGATTTTTAGGTATCATCAGGTAAGAGCCGGGTGTCTGACCACAAAATTGGCGGTGCAAACCCACCCACCGTCCTGAGAGAGAGAGACGAGGCCGTCTGCTCATGTGCAGAGGTACAGCCTTGCAGACCCTGTTGATGGTTACTCTGAGTCTGACGCAACTCAATGGCAGAAGTTTTTCTGAGTTGGGGGGGCAGGGGGAGGTGTAGGTTTTTAGGTAAAGTATCTCATAATTAGAAATGTAAAAAAGTGTATTCTTTGCAATCATTTGTGAAAGGGAAGATGCTGACGGAAGTCACCCCGAGCAGTGCGTACATATTTCAGTTTTATGATCTCTGTTTACATAAATGTGACGTTTTTCAGATAATGTACAAATGTCCGCATTTATTTCAAGCGGTACATTCCTAATTGTCAAAGAAGCACGTATCCGAGCTTTATTGTACCCCGAATAGCCATTATGTGTTGTTTGTTCTTTCTATCACCGTCGATATCGAATGTTTTGTTAAGCCTGTGGTAAGCAGAATGGAAGCCGATAAAAGCTGCGGTTTTGCGTGAGAGCAGTGTGAGGGAAGGCCATGTTTACAGCCAGATCTAAGTGGGTCTAGAGCATGATGTACAAGTATGCAGCCTCTCTAAGCGGCTTCTCTCTGCAGCGGGTGTGCAGCCCGAGCGTTTTCACGGGCTTCCTGCCGCCTCTACGACTCTCTGCTGTGCTCCACTCCAGTTACACTGTGTGTACCACTGAGAGAAACTAATTTCTCCCACCGCGGTTCTTCTGCAAGCTATGGTCTTGCCCTGTACATGTTTTAGACTTGCAGGCTGTGTCTCCTCCAACCTGCATTACAATTTTTCTGCAGTCATATTAAGATATAATCATCCTACAGGTAGACCTACAATGTCAGTGAATTATATACACAGAAGGCTACATTTGAAGGAGCCCTGGTGGCGCAGCGGTTAAGCACACAGCGGCTAACAACAAGGTGAGCAGTTGAAGCCCACCAGGTGCCCTGAGGGAGGGAGACATCACAGTCTGCTTGGGAACCTAGGGCGCAGTTCTGTTCTTGCCTCCCCGCTCCCTGTGGGTTGGGCTCTACCCGGCGGAAACAGCCTCGATTTGGTTTGTTTGTCTTGTAAGGACAAAATTGACATTTATTTCCTGAAAGTTGAAGTTTCTAGGATATTATAGAAGCTCGGTTCCCTCTAAGCCTTGGTACCAACTTCTGGGCCACTGGACATCGGGGTCAACTAATGAGCCACCAGGACAAAGCTGAGGGTTTTGAGCTTCTTTCTGCCCAGCGTGTCTTGCCTTGGAGGACAGGAGGAACAGTCCGGCCACTTCCTAGATGTACTTTTCCCTCGCAGCTACTAAGTAGCTGTGTTTGTTTTTATATGAGGGGGTTTCAAAAAGTTCATGGGGAAATTAGTTTTCATTTCATTGTTCTATGGATTTTTTGAAGCCCTTCATATCATGGGTATGTGTGTGCATGTGTCATCTCTATCAGTTGTTGATGAGTCCATTTCACTCCGCGCCAACTTTGTCTGTGTCCTCCTGGAATTGTGATCCACGAGGTTTTCAATGCCTATTCTTTGGCAGTAGATCATCTAAGACCACCTTTCTTCAAGGCGCTCTTGGGTAGACTCAAAATGCCAACCTTTCTGTTAGCATCCAAGCCCGTCAAGCCAAATGTGGTGCCAGTGGTCAGTCCTGCCTGGTGACACCCCCCTGTGTGTTCAGAGTAGAGCTATGCCCCTTGGTGTTCACCACAACAATCGTTCCTGAGGGAGTTCACCAGTACTTTCTGCTGTGGCACCACCAAGTGGATTTGAACTGCCAGACTTCCCGTTAGTAGCCTAAGGTTGATGCCGCTTGGGGTTATATTGACAAGGATAAAACTGTATATAGTATGCATGTACGATATTCACAAACTATGTATTATAAAAGTATAAAGAGTTCAGTGGGTGTCTGTGTATGTATATATGTATATGTCTAGTGGCACAATGGTTAAGAGTTCAGCCGCTCACCAAAAAATCTGTGATCTGGGTGCCGCAGCGTCACCAAGGTAGAGACACATAGTCCTCACTTGCGTAGAGATTCATCACCTTAGAAATGGTATGAGGCACTTAACTCTCTCCTCTAGGATTGTTCTCCGTTGGAGTTGACTAGACAACAGAGTGATCACTGTTTAGATAGGGTTTCCTGTTTCCATCATGCCTTTCTCATATGACATTGTTGTGACAACTGATCTAGAAAATATAAACAACATTCACATAGAAAAAAAAAAAGCTTCACTGAGGCCCACTGGGATGGAGGTTCAATTCCAGCAGCGGCTCCACAGGAGTAAAGACTGGGCCTCCTACTCCCACCACCAGAGGGCAGTGATGCCCAAAACAAACAAACAAAAAACTTCCCTGATTTGGTAATCAGCATTGGATTCTTGTGAAAATCTCTATTTCAGAATCCTGGGGAAGCTTCAAACATTTGTGGAAAGCTTCCTTTGTCCTTTACTTCTATTTTCCCATGGACTTTTCAAAGCCCCTTCATACCCTGTGGTTCAGAGTGAAGTGCTTAGGGGTAAGTGCCCTCCTAAACTTTGGCACAGTGATTTTAAAACACCCTAAGACAAATTGCACGTCAGATGGTACCAAGGGGGAGGGGTTCAGCTGGCATAGACAGACCTCGTCTGAGGAACGTAATTCTCTATGATTGCTTTCATGATTGAAGTGCCCCAAAGCAGAACAATAAAATGACAACCCCATGATGCAAAGAAAGATTTCTTCTTTTCTAGATGTTTGTAAATGATAGTAACTCAATAATTGAGTAATTGGAAGAGTCTTACTGAGTATACTACTACAAAATCAGCTTACAATTGCACATTCATGTTTTGTAGAGTTTAATTGTATTTTCCTCGTTTATTCTAATTAATGATAAAAGCTGACTCTTTATCCAGGCAAGATTTATGGGGGGAAGTAGTGAATTTGATGAAGTAGGCATAGCTCAGGGAGAGTTAGACAGGCAAGTAATTTTTGAGGAAATTGAATGTGTGAATAATTTGCCTCTGAAGCAACCAGAGAATTTGGCAATCTTTGAACTATCAAAAAAATGTGCATTTTTTGTCCCTGACAAATTTAGTGCATAATAGACAGATCACTTAGTAACAATGCGCTCACTAAAACCTCGAACACTAACAACCCCCCCCCCCAACCCCTCCACAATGCCCTCAGGTTAAAATGCAACACCTTGTCATCTGATCTCCTTTTGGACCCATTTTAAAGTTGTTTCATTTTTTTTTTATATTCTCTGCTTTCTTTCCTATTAAGATTTTTCTAGGTTTTATCTTGTCATTGTTGGTTTTTCTGTTTGCTTGCTTCCTGTTTGTGTTTTGAATGATTTTTCTGTCTATGAAACCCCAGAAAGGTGGTAAATCTATAGGGTTAGTACCCGAATAGCCCCAGCCGAGAGGCGGGGGGAGTGGGGAGCTAACAACAAGGAGTGTGAGAAGAAAATGTTCTGAAAGGGATTGTGTTGATGATTGCACAGCTCTCCTCAGCGTAATCAAATGATTAAGTTATGTGCTACCTGAAGTCCCTGGATGATGCAAATGGCTAACACACATGATTGCTAATTGACGGGCTGCTGGTCTGAGACCCTGCAGAGGTGCCTCAGAAGAAAGGCCTGATGGTCGACTTCTGGAAAGCCCCTCCACGGAACACAGTCTCAGAGACACCCGAGTAGAACATCCATGCATTGCAATCAACCGCGTAGTAACCAGATGTTGTGGCTAGGGATCTTGTTTTTCCTAAGAATAGGAAAGTTCATCCTTATTCAAAAAAGTTCCCTGGAGTTGGGCTAAACAGGAGAATGACTGCCAAGCATCCTGGCCTCTGATGATAGAAAGGGAATCTGTGAGATTCTGCTGCCTGTGTGTGTTACTCTGCTTCTTTGCAGAGCAGATGAAGGGATGGACGCACCACCCCCCTGAATGTAGACTAGTGTCGTGCTTTGGTGTCTTAGGTACACTATTTTGCTTGCTAACCTCAAGGTGGATGGTTCAAACCCACCAGCCACTCTGCAGGAGAAAGATGAGGCTCTCTGGTTCCACAAATATTTACACCCACAGAAAGTCTCCCTAAGTCTCCTTTGAGTAGGAATTGACTCAGTGGCTGGGGTTCTGGTGTTTGGGTTTGCATTCTTTGGTCCTTGTAGCAAAACAATTGTGTCTGTATAAGAACCATATCCATCACCAACAAGTCGTTTCTTGCTCACACAACCTCAGGGGTTCTGGAGGACCTCTTGACTGC
>PVJH01021346.1:0-38787 GCA_004026705.1 Nesogale talazaci | reverse complement strand
CTCAATATAGTCCATGGAAATAGACGGGATTTGGTCTACCCGGACATTATCTGAGAGAGCAGAGCCATTTCTAGGCCAGTGAGGAAGAAGACAGGCTGTGGGAATCAATATCAGTGGGCAGTTAGTGAGCACATCAGTCTTCTTTCTGGGAGGGAGAAAGGTTTTTAAACAAGGAAGGATGCAAATCTGGGAAGAACAGCAGGTTCATACAGGAAGGAAACACGCTGACTCAGGCATACGGTGTAGACTCCCTAAGAGCAGTACTAATCATTTAAAAAGCTTAGTAAAAGCAACAATACTGGCGCGGATTAAATCCATAGACTAAATCAACATACCCCACAAGGAAAGATACCCCCAACAGGAAGCTAAGGAACCCTTTGGCTTCACACTTCGCAGTAGTATGTGGGCATCGGGGCATGAGATTGAGCATGGAAGAATACAGAACCTCAACTTCAAGGGCCCTCACCTTGGGAGCAATTTACTGAATCCTGACTGAAACTGTTCAGTCCCCTGGACAATGAGCCTGACTTAAGAAGAGGCACTTCCACACCGAACCTCTCTCACTGGGTCTGGATGGCCAGCACTTTCCAGCCAAATGTAGGTTTCTTTGATTTCTGCGAATTGGCTGGGATCCCAATTTTAGGTGATCAAAAAAAGCAAAATAAAATATACATAAATGTGTGAAGAAATGGAACTGACCAAAGTTTATATAATACCCTAATTACATATCACATTTATCTCTGAAAATTCTTTTAAAATCATTTCCTTCCCATCCACACAGAACGGTCAGAATCACATATAATCCCAATGAAGAGGGTTGATTCAGGCTCAGTGAGACCCTAGGGTACAGGTTACAACTGCCCCCCTGTGGTTTTCTGAGACTGTAACTCTTTATAGGAGTGCATAGCCTCGTGTTTCACTGGAAGGGCAGCTACTGTGTGAGAACTACTTACCTTGTGGTTTGCAGTCCAAGGGAGAATCACCAGATCTCCTTGAAATACTATGGAGCAATGATGAAGCATACAATTTTCCTCTAGTTCTTCAATGCCTCCTCTCCTCGCCCCCCCCCCACACACACACTATCATGATTTCAATTCTACCTTTTCTACCTTACAAATCTAGGGAGACAGAGGATGTACACTGGTAGAGATAGGAACTGGAAACATGGAGAATCCAGGACAGATGATCCCTTCAGGACCAGCGGTGAGAGTGGCCATACTGAGAAGGTGGAGTAGAAAGGGGGAACTGATTGTAAAGATCTACAAATAACTGCCTCCCTGGTGCAAGGACAACTGAGAAGTGGGCAAAGGTTGACATTGGATGGTGTAAGGTATGACAAAGTAATAATAATTTATAAATTATCAAGAGTTCACAAGGGAGGGGAAAAGTGAAGAATGAATACCAAGGGCTTATGTTGAAAGCGAATGTTTTAAGAATGATGAGTGCAAAAAAAACGTACAAATGTGCTCAACCTATAATAGGCGTATGTATGGATTGTGATAAGAGTTGTAAGAGCCCCCAATAAAATGATTTTAAAAAAGACTAAACCCCACCGTTCATGGTGCACAGGTAAAGGCAAAGAATTGTGCAAATGAGGATGCCAATCAAGAAGCAATAGGGAAACGTCTCAACAGTTTTATTATTTTGGGTAAGCATTTTGTATTTTTCATGAAAATTTTAAAAGTCATAATTTAATCTAGTTTGAAATTTTCTTGTTCTTATTTAAGTATAAACTATAGGAAATAATAACTATCTTTTGGTATAAAAAAACCTCCCATCACTTTTAGCATCAAAAAAAAGAAAAGACTATGGATTGGGGTCAGGTGTACCTTAGTCCTCCGTGACATCTTGCTCTTGAATGATCTAAGAAGCATTTTGCTGCATAATTGCCCAATGTAGTGTATCATTTGGTTTCTTGACTACAGCTTGTAAGGGTTGTGGATCTACATAAAATGAGCTGCTTTTATCCATGCAGTACGATATCGCTTACGGGTTTAATGGTGAGGACTTCTGTTTTCTCCACTCCCTACTCGCAATGCAGTGAAACACATAACATGGCTTGTTAGCCACAGTCTTTGACACTCCTTCTACCTACCCAAGTCGATCAGTACAATTGTGAGGGGCCCGCGGCCCTTGAAAGGGATCGTTGTTGTTGTTGTTTGGTGCTATTGAGTCAGTTGTGACCCATACTGACCTTATGAACCATGAAAGGAACTACTGAAGGCCCTGCAGCATCTTCACCATGGTTCCTATACTGGAGGACACTGACGCAGCCACAGTGTCAATCCATCTCTTCAAGGGCATTCCTCTTCCCTGCTGCCGCCACCCCTGCTTTACCAAGCATGTCTTTCTCTAAAGGGATTAGGAAGCTAATAACCTAAATATGGTCTGTGGCATCCCCGTGAAGATCAGGCCATGCAAATATGGTGGCTGGAATGTTCACTTGGGGGGTAAATATATTTGGGGGATGAAGTTAGGTTGGCTGACAATGGAGCTAGAGCTGAGCACCTTCAAGCCAAAAACACCTGGCCGAGTGTGGTACCTCTTGGCACTTAGAGTAAAGAGCTTAGCACTGCATGCCTAATCAGGTCCCAGGGTAAGGGTGTGAGGTGCAGGAAGCTGAGGGCCAACAAGATGTGGGACATGGGCAGAGTTGAGGTCATTCTGCTCTGTTTCCTTATTTCATTTTTTTCATGATGAGGAAATACAATTTGTCATGCCCTTCATGAAATCATAATCACATTTATTGTCTGTTAGATCTGCATGGCCACTGCAACAAATTATTCAGCCTAGCACAGGAAGAGATGGTGGTGTAGGAGGGACAGCTGGCGCCAGAATGAGTAAACAGGTTGATTGATGTTTGCCTCAAAAGAATCAGCTCTGAGCCAATGCTGATGGGATCTTTTCTCCACCTGGGAAACACAGAGGGGGTGTCAGATGCCTCTGAGATCAAGTCGCTTTTAATAGTACTGAAAGCCATTAGTAAATGCTTCAAGTCCTTTCATTTTCAACTCAGAGTGGTCTTATAGACTATAGTTAAAAAAAAAACACAAAGAAACAAAAACCTACACATCTGTATAATTTGAATTTCCTAGTGGTTAATGATGCTTCTTCTAATCCTGAGTCCCTATTCTTCTTAATATGATGATGTTTCTCAAATAACTTTTTCAGTACATAAGTGGTATAAGAATAGTGAAAGATGCAGTCTTAATGCTCACATTTTATCATCTCCTGTACTGTTTTGCTTCCTCTTGGCTTATATATAGGCTTGATTTTGCATAAGCACAATTAAGTGTTCTGAAATCTCCATGTTTCACAATGCTTTCCATAATTTGTTCGAATCTTCACCTTTAAATGCCCTTAAAGCTTCAAAGAAACACAAGGAAGCATCTTTCTGGTATTACCTGCTTTCTTAAATTGACCAGATTTTAAGTGGGACACCATTGACCAGGGGGGAAGAGGGGTTCCCAATGAAAACTTTGGTCTATATGGAGCAACAAAAAATTTCATAAAATGCAAAAATAGTATTGTAATATATTTATTTTAATTTTAAAATGTCATGGGATGTTGTTAAATTGTTAAAAAGCAGAATGTCTGGTCACGTTAGCAAGATCCACCTCACATCTATCTCCAGGTTGTAGGAATTCTCTGTCAATTTCTCTTTTACATACGTAGGTATGTAAAATTTTATTAGATCAGAAGTAAATCTTAAGCAGTTTGCACATTGTCCTCTTTCTCAATAATGAATATATTGAATAATATTCTAAATGGTCAATGGTAGTCAGAATGGATTTACCCCCACTAGGGTTTTGTTTCATTTTTGATTTTGAAACCTGTTCCATTTATATTTGTAGCTAAGTCAAAATGGGAAGAAATACTTAATGCAATCTTAGAGTATTCCTAATGGAACTATTAATGACAGAGAATAAGCATGGCAGGCAAGGTAAATTTTAAAAAATGTTGAGAAATTCGAGTCTTTAGTCTCTCTGTGGTAATATTAATAATTTAAACAGTAACTGATTATAATAAAGCCTACACAGTTGACTTTAGACCACTAAGAATAAATCAAGAAACCTCTGGAGATATTGTGAGTGCTGATAAGACTCAGAATAATATACTGTTTGACCTCTTTCAACACTTTCCAAATTTGACCACAAAATGAAAGATCTATATGTATATTTAAAGCATACCTTCCTGTTCATAATATTAATCATGTGCTATGAACAGATCCTAAGCATATTATTTATCAAAAAGGAACATTAGAGGGCATTTGTTGTACAAGAAATATATTTCTATGCATATATACTTGTACATAGATGTATAAGGTAGTATAGGGCATGAGATGACAGAATCTAATAAATAAAGAGGTAAAATAATGTCAAGGAAGCCCTTCAATTCTACAAGGTTGGTGGTTCAAACCTGCAGAAGAAAGATGAGGATATTTATTCCCATAAAGGTTCATCTCCTCAGAAACTCTGTGCAGTGTTTCTATTAGTCAGAATCTCCTATGAGCAATGAGTTTGGTTGAGAGTGTGGAGCATGATCAGAATTTCTCAAGATTTCAATAGAATTGATGACCTTATAGTTTCTGAAATGTGAAGTACAGTAATAGAAATTGTTTCATGGAAACCCTCCCAGGTTAACAAAGTATATTGCAACACAGTACAAGTGCAGATAGTTCACTAAATAGCCACAGTGTATGGTTTGTGTATACTTAGTCTTTCTCCTGCATACCGAACCAAATTGATTAACTTATTCCTATGTAAATAAAAATCTTCTGAAAAACATTAAATTACAAAGTTGTTATGGATTCTTCATCCCCTCCCCTTGCCTTGGCTACTTTTCCAGTCTTCTAAGCACTTATCAATGAAGTGAATATCAATTCATGCACTCCACCAATGCCCATGAAGAGAATATCAGAGGCAAAGATTAGAGCTGTTATTTATTCAAACATATCATTTCCTTTCTTCCACAACTCTAGAATTCACAATTTTAGGTCACCGTGTGGTTGGCTAGCATAAATCTGCTTTCATGAGTTGCTTGGCTGTGAAACAAAATCCTAGGCTGTGGGCTATGAGTCATATGGGGCAGTTTCTCTGACATTCTTTGAAAGATTTGTGCTATTTCCTTTGAGTTTATTCTTCTAACTCTCTTCTGCTGTTCTACAGTCTGGAACGTAGCTATTGCTATTTTGAACTAGATGCCAAAGGGTACACCACAGCGATGAGAGGTCCAAACTGCTAGTCTACTGGCCTGAGGAGCTTAAGGGACACAACCAGCATTTTAGCCTTCGGATCTTCATGTCCTGGCATTTACAAAAGAGACAAATAAAGATCTGCTTTTCTTAAGCAATTGCTATTTGGGGAATTTGAAAATTGCTTCAAACTCTAAGGACTATTTTATTGTTGTGCAAATACGCCTGTACAAAATAACTGCCTTTAGAGATGGCCTAGCATATAGCATCGCCACCAGCCACATATGGCCTTGAACCCTTCAAATAGGCCAGTCCAGAAGTGAAATGTTCTGCATGTATTTTGAAGGTTAAAGTATAAAACCTAATCAATACTATTCATCAATTACATTCACAACTTAATTTTATTAGATTTTAAATGTGAATATTTTGAACATGATATGCTCAATATGCTAATAAAATTAATCTAAAATAAACCCTGGCCCTAAAAATGGACATCGTATAGGAAAACGTATCCAGTCAGTGAAGAAAATGAGGCTCCTCCACGGGGTGGATTGCCTGAACATCTGCAACAAGGGACTGAAGGGGAACAGCTCAGGGGAGGCTAGGGCCGGGCCAAGGAGTGCTTCCTGCAGCTGTACAGAGGCTGCTCAGGGCACCTCACCACTGCACTTATACCATTACAAATGAAATCTCCCTTAAATATTATAATGGATAAGTTATTCTAAAAGGTAGACATTGAATAAATGTGAAAAGACCTTGTTCACCAATGCAAACTCCTGCAGTATATCCATGCCACTTCTCATCTGTGCTATGAGATAACGTTAGGTTTTGTAGGTAGACATCACTGATTGAAACTTGCAACATAATAAACATATTATTTCAATAATGATGAGCATGTGATAATTACATGGCAATGACTCTAAGTACAATTATAGCTAGAATAGAGAGTCTATGTCAAATCATGAAATAGAGAAGAACAAGCTTTCTGAACTTGTCACATTGTATATAATAACAAATTCTTGATTTTTAAATCATTCTGTTGAGGTCTCGTACAGCTCTTATCACAATCCACACATAGATCCAGCACACATTTGTACATAAGTT
Organism: Nesogale talazaci; assembly: GCA_004026705.1. Taxonomy (NCBI): domain Eukaryota; kingdom Metazoa; phylum Chordata; class Mammalia; order Afrosoricida; family Tenrecidae; genus Nesogale; species Nesogale talazaci. Next base: position 32,489 of record PVJH01021346.1, on the reverse strand, counting down.
GCCATCATTATTTTCAAAACATTTTCTTTCTAATTGAGCCCTTGCTGTCAGTTCCTCATTTTTTTCCCTCTTCCTCCCTCATGATCCTTGATAATTTGTAAATTATTATTACTTTTCATGTCTTGTGCTGCTAAACATCTCTCTTGATCCCCTTGTCTATTGTTCATTCCCCTGGGAGGACATTATAGGTAGGTCATTGTGATCGGTTCCCCCTTTATCACCCCATCTTCCCCTTCCCCTCCTGGTATCATTGTTCTCCTTATTGGTCCTGAGGAGTCTATCTGTCCATGTTTCCAGCTCTTATCTGTACCCATGTACATGCTCTGATCTAGCCAGATTTGTAAGGTAGAATTTGGGAATGAAGAATCCTTTTGTTCTTATTACTTGTCACGGAGTAAATGGCAATGCATGATGAGCCAATGCATGTAGAGCACAATTACTACCTAGAGTTCTCCAGATGGTGAACTTCGGAAGCAGAATGACAATATCTTGGTGATATAAAGATGTGAGATACATTTTCTCTAGGGAAAAGTAAAGTAAAGATCTAAGACACGACATGTTCCAGGGTTTTATAAAGTCTTGCTTAGAACTTTGATTCTGACAGTTACCCAACATTGGTCTTATTTCTAACAGTCATGTTCATACGGGATATTTCCTGTCCTACTAAATCCCATAAGCTCCATCATTTGGTCTCTGTACACCCAGGTATGTTCCCTGGGAGTCAGTAACCATGGGGTTCCTTTTCCCTTACTGTCCTGGGTATTGAATCGTCTAGTAAACACACAAACTTAAGAGGTAGATATTACTTTTATCACTATTTCACAGACATGAAAGCAAAGAACAGGTAGAGACACACATCACTATAGTATGCACACATAATAGCAATACTAGAAAACAAAGGATAAATGGTTTTTCCAAGGAACATAACTCGGAGTAAAAGGGAGATGTAATTTTTGCTTGTTTGTTATCTTTATAACAGTGATTTGTGGAATTGAAAAAGGTTGAGATGAATGCTGTTAATTAAAGGGATATAAAGAACATGGGGGAAATTCAAACAACATTTTGTTTTATTAAAGATGAAAGAGAAGTACATACAAACATTAGAACCTGGGTGGGACAGTGGTTACATAAGGGGCTCTTAACAGTAAGGTCAACAATTGGAAACTACCAGCTGTTCTGTGCAAAAGAAACAGTGTCCTCTACAGCCACAGAGTTACAGTCGCAGAAACCCACAAGGATAGTGTTCTCTGTCTTGTAGATACGTTATGAGTTGGAATCCATTCAGTACTAGTAAGGATTTTTTGTTTGTTTGTTTGGGGGTGGAAGTGGAGTGGGAATGGAGAAGAGTAAATAGTCCAGAATCTACATGAAAAGTTCTTAAACTATGAGTTAGTAACTTTTAATTTTATCCAAAAAATTGCAAAGCATCAGTGTTTATCAACAGTTAATACATAACCGATATTTAGGAATGCTGACCTCTTGTCAGTTTTATCTCATTCCTTTCTATTTATACAGAAGAGTTTTTGGTTTTTTTCGGGGTGGGGGTCATCACTGCCCTCTGGTGGGAGTAAGAGGCTCAGTCTTGCTCCTGGAGAGCTGCTGCTGGATTTGAACTGCCAACCCAGTGGGCCGCAGTCCCTCACTCAACCACTATACCACTGGGGCTCAGCCCATACAGAAAAATTTTGTACAGGTAAATAAAATGGCAACTTGTTAAAAACTATATCTTAAATCCAAGTCTATATTTAAGAGTTAAATTATAAATCTTTGCCCCTACAGGACTTGGGTTGAGTATTCAATTAGCCTTCATCCATATGTTGGAATTAAAGCCCATGCCATGGAGTCATTTCCCCCTCCTAGGAAGCCTAGGGCACAGAGCAGAAGCACTCCTGTGGGTTTCCAAGATGATAAACCCTTCAGGAAGTAGACAGCCTTGTATTTTCCCTGTGCAGGGATGGGTGGATTCAAGCTGCTGACCTTGCAGTTAGTAGTTGAACACTTTACCCACTAAGCCCCCAGGGCTCCGATGTTGGAGTTTAAAAGGGAGAAATCATTAGCAATATAATTATTAGAGTTAGTATGTGGACAAAGGTTTTCATACAAAAACAACTTTGATCATTATTAGGGAGGAGTAGGAGGGCATGGGAGGGAAGGTAAAGCAATAGGTTAGGAGGGTAGACATGGGTAAAGGGGAAGATAGTACTAAAAAATGGAAACATGAGAAAATAAAAGAAGTACCTGGCAAGGTATTGGGAGGTTTGATAAGTAGTTCAAATTATTGAATCAAAACTATTGCTCTAAAAGAAAAACCCCTATCAAATTCATAATAAAAAAATTCACACATATATCTTTAGATAATGAACTGAAGAGATAAAATGCATGTAAAGGGTAAAATATTTTAAATTTAGATAATTATCAATATTTTAGAAGCAAAATATGCATGAACTTGAATTTTTAGCTTATATGATAGAGGTTACCTATATGAATAGGTATAAATAGGTTAGCTATAAATGGGCCAGTCATCTACTTTTACTGAAAGTTAAATACATCTATTCCAAAATAACAATATCATACATTAAACAATTTCTGTCAGTGTTCTCACTCACATGAGGGAATTCTCGAGTAGGCTAGTGGGATGAAAGGAAAAAGCATAGACCTGAACTATTCAGGCAAACGGCACAAAAAAATTAGGAACGATAGCATAAAACACATTACAAAATAATGACAATTTGTAAAGAGTGCAATAAATTTTACAAGTAAAAAATAAATGGCCCAATTACCAACATAATGAGACCTGAAATTAGAGTTTATGAACCAAAGATGGACTTGCATTACTTATAGAATAGTAGAAGAGGCAGGAAAATAAATGCTATGAAGAGAAAAAAATCAGAATATAAGGCAAATATTTCCAGAAATTCTAACAATCAGAAAATCAGTATCATAAAGCTATTCATTTTTTAAAACTCTTTAATAAATCACACAAAGACATGGATGTTTTGTCTATATATATGTAAAGATATATATATATATATATTTCTCTCTACATATATCCATTTAATTATGGTTAGAAAACTACACATAGACACCTTGTAGTGAAATTATAGAACACACATATATACTGACCCTATTTTAAGGATTTAGAAATTAGGCATAACGCACCACTGACAGCAAACTAAGCAAAAATGGAAACCAGAAAATGGTAGGACAAAAATGAAGCCAAATTTTAACTCTATAGATGAGCAATGCCTAGCCTAAAGGAGAATTTGAAGATAATGTTTGGAATTAATAAATATCATGCTACAGGGAAGTTTTAGAGAAAATAATCATGCACAAAAGAATTGGTAAGTAACTAAATAAAAATGTAAACTATTTAAAATGGTAATTATAAATAAATGATTGGCTGTTAAAAATTACAGAATTAAGAGAAAAAGCAACCATATCATACAGTTTGGGGAAGAAATGACTAGTTGACAGGTGATAGTCCATCACTCCCCTGACAGTCACACTGCAGTGACTTGTATTGAGATGCTGGAAGCGATGTCACTGGTATTTCAAACCCCAACAAGATTACCCACGGAAGATGAGTTTTAGTGGATCCTCAACAAAAGAGTAAAGAGAGCCCACAGACTATCTTGAAAACAACTTTATCAATAACACAATGAATGACCAGGAATGAAATACTAAAATCCAAAGGATTCTGAAACACCTCAGTAGGAAAAGAAGAGATGATCCAATTAAAATTCAGACAAAAGATATGCATAAACATTTGACCAAAATTGACACCCAAATGGTATGAAAAAAAAATCTCATGATCACTAGCCATCTAGGTGATATAAATAGAAATGATGATGAAATATCACCGTATACTCATAATGATAGCCTAATTTAAAAATATCAGGAAACAACAAGTGCTGGTTGTGTAGACATTGGAAATTTTATACACTGCTGATCAGTTTATAAGAATTTATAACCATTATATAAAGTTGTATGATGATACGTAAAGCAACTGGGAATAAAAATGCTATACAACCCAGCAATGCTTCTCTTGTGTAGATACTCCATAGAAGAGACACAACAAATATGTTTCCCCATGTTCATTACGCCACAGTTCACAATAGCAAGAAGCTGGAAAAAACTCAAATGCCCATCAGTAGAAGAACTCTGGCACAATCTGGATATTATGCATCCCTTAAAAACAATGATGGAAATTCAAAGCACCTAATGACATGGAAGGATCTGGACATCATTGTGTTGAGTCAAGTTTGTTGATCACAAAAAAACAAATAAAATATAAGACTACTTCTAGAAGGGTAAACACCAAACCAAATACAGGGATCTGTTCTCAGGTCATGTCATCTTCCAATCCTATCTCCCAATCCACCATATGTTTTGCCCGCTGAATGCTCAAGGTCCATAGATGTCCTCCTTGTTTGTATATCAATGTAACCCCATTCAACAGAGGAAGCCCCACCTCAGCAGGAGACAGGGTCTCATGTTTTAGGGAAGAAGGAAATGATCTATCAGTTCTTACAGATCTCTAAAGCATCAGGCAGATCCCAACAAGTGTGATCAGTGAAGTTTAATGGAAATTCCAGTGCAGAGTTGATGAGGAGGCAGGGAGGCAAGGCTGTCTTTGAGCAAGAGGTTATGTCTCTGTTGGCAGTTGAACCAGGAGAGGCAACCTAACACTTGGAAAAGGCTTCCATTTATTTGAATAGACCTCCAAGCGGAGAATCTGTCTGAAATTGTGCCTGGAAAATATGATTTTCAAATATAAGAGCCATTATATATACATATACATTTTTAAGCCAGTCTTCCTGTGTACATAGATAATTTTCATTAACTTGCTAATGTAAATGACCCTAAAATAAACTCTGAAAAATATTTTTATGGTTTTTAATTAATACATAATTAATTATATTACTTTGTTTAAGATGTCTTTATCCAAATTCTCTTCCAGAAAAAAAATAGCATCCTAAGAGCAATGTAGAAAGTTGTCATGGAAAATCATCCAATATTTACAGGGTTGTACTAACCTTGTAGGGCATGGAACAGAATGTTGTTGCCACACAGATCTGAGGACTAGACATCTAAAATCAAAGTGTAATTGGTGCACTGGTTTATCTGAAAGCTCTAGGGGAAGATCTCTTCTGGTTTGTGGTATTCTCTGTCAGTGCTTGGTTTACAGCTGCCACATGACTGCATCTCTGCTTCCATCTAATCATAAGGACATTCCCTCTCTCTCTCTTTCCTTTACTTATATGGATAACGGCAACATGCATTAGGATCCACCATAATCCATCATGATCATATGTTAACTTATAATATTTAAAAATATCCTATTTCCAAACATGATGATCTTCACAGATACTGAGTGTTATGGATTCATTATATATATATATTTTAGGACACAGAATTCAATCCACAAGAACCATCAATTTTAGGTATCTTGAAATGCTAATCATTATTACATTATTAGGTCTTACTTGTCATTGGTATCATAAATACAATTTCATTGCACCATACTATAATTTCAGAATTGCTTCTTGGTCACAGTGATAAGTCATTGTGGTAAGTTCTTCACATAGTGTCTAACAAATGAAGAAATAAAAAGTTGGATATATTGAAGAAGCTGAACATTAAAAACAGCAATATAAGGGGGCAGATGGAAGAAAACTTATTCTTATATCTGGAAACATCTTAAAAGAAAAATGTAAAGATATCATCAAATTGTACGAAGAACAAAATAGTATTTATCTTAAATAAATAATAATTTAATATTCCATTTAGGAAAGGAGACCAGTAACATTTTATAATTATGACTGTCTAAGCCATTGTTAACATTAAAAAAAAAGTAGTTTAAAATGAGTGACCCTGTAAGCTGAATATTCATTAATTTTGTCACTTGTTGAACTAAAATAAATGGTGAACTAGAGGTGTGTGTAAAAAATAATATTGATAGTCACTGCATAAGTTTATAACTAAGAGTGCATGTCTGAATATGAGAGAATAAAACATTGTTTATACTGGATGGCAAATGTAGTATAGTTTTTGCCAAGTAAGGTTAAAAAAAAGATTTATTAGCATTTTGAAGTATTTAAGCAAAGTTCTAAAGATCTGTTTTGAAATGAATTAGTTGTCAGAATATCTAATCCCTAATCATGAAAATGTCTGCATATGAGAAAATACACTTAAGCAATCTTTTATGTCAGGAATCATTATATGACTCATTTAAATATATATCTATATTCTATAAAAATTCTTTTGAAAATTGAACCTGGTACTGTGACATGATAATCTAAAAATAAATAAAATTCTAAATATGATCATTTTTCTGCATTATATATTTAGGCAATAAGTATCAAGAAAAATGAGTTTACTTGTATTCATGCAAAACTTTAACAGAACTTTTGGAAGGATGTCAATTTTCTAAAATATGTAAACATAGATTTGAAAGCTAAAAGTTCAGCATTCTCGAGAGTGAATGGGGAAGATTCATGCTTCCACTGGCCATGAGGGATAGCCCGGCATTTCATACAAGCCACGCAAGTCAGAATGTTATACCTTTCACAACATTAGATATTGAAAAGCAGAACACTAATCCGAAGTTACACATTTTTATTAATTCTATTTTCTGTTCCTTAAAATATGAAATAACTGATCAATGCCTTATATGCTTTTGTGGCTTATTCACAATTACCAAAATGTCTTTGATATGAATATTCTCTGAAAAATACATTACACTATTAAACATTGAGTTGGTTATATCAGGATTTCTTCACATTCGGGAGAGATAATAAATCCCATTGGGGGTTAACTGGGTAAAGCCTAGAGATTCTTCTTAGACTAAAATTTTAAAGCGCATAAATATAAAAGTGTCTTTTCAAAACCTTAGTTATATAAAAATACAGCCATCAAGTATTAAAAACAGATTTGATTTATAATAGAATAATTTGGACATTTTATCAGGAAGTCTAGTCCTTGGAAAAGGACACTGTGCTTGGTAGACTAGGGTGACAGTGAAAAAGACGGAAGTCCTGCAGACCCGAATCAACACACGGTGGCTGCAAGAAGCAATTGTGGCAATCCTGCCAGCCCTGGCAGTGTTTTGTTTTGCTAGACATTAGGCTTGCTATTAGTCGAAACTGACTGGATGGCACCAACATTATTTAAAGATTAGTCCCTATGGGAATTTTCACTGACATGTGAATTCGGGCTGTCTGGAACAATAACAGTGCCTCACACATAAAAGCAGACCTGAACTTTGAGGATCGCGCAGGACTGAGGATTGAGTTTGTGTTCTGTCCTGAGGTGCACAGGGTCATTATCAATCCGTCAACGCAACAATAGCAAAACAATGAGACTAGACTATAAGGAACTTGTTAACGTTTACCTGGCGTCTTGGGTCCAGGCAATTATTGCAATGTTCCTTCTCATCTGCCCCTCTTGTCCGTGAGAGTCCAGTTCACTGGAGCCGACGCCTGAGTCTAGCTCCAGTCCACAGTTGAGGGTAAGCTCACAGAACCACTCAGCCATGCACACTGACTTATGATGGATATGAAATTGCTGTTCAGGCTAACATGCTCTTGGATAGTTTATTAGACATACATAATTAACTGGAATAATGCGCTTCTCGAATAATGTATTAAATAACAAGATCATGAAGTGAATCTAATAACCACAGTGATTTGAAAGAATGATGAGCATAAACTTTATTCAAGAATTCTGCTACAGCTCTGCTGTCATTTGGAAATATCTGAGATTTTCATGGTTGTTAAGTCTTTCATATCACCAATTATTTATTACATATTACTCCTATGTGTTGCTCCCATAATGAAAATAAAAGTGTAGAATAGGAGCAAATCAGAGATGCTTTTATGACCACTCTATTTCCATATGGTACTAGAAGTGCCAACCAGAATAATCAGGCAAGAAAGGGAATGATCTTATACATAGAAAAATCCCAGAGACTTCACAGGAAAATTACTGGAACTAGTGAAGAAGTAGAAGAATTCAGAAAAATTTCAGGATACAAGATCAATGGGCAAAAATCTGTTAGGCTCCATTCCACTAACAAGAAAAGCTGTCAAGGAAATAAAGAAATAATGCAATAGCACCACAGAATAAAATACCTAGGAAAAATGTAAGCTTAAACATAAATGCCTTATACAAAGAGCACTAGGAAGCATTTGTAGAAGAAACCAGAAGATAATTACAAAATGGAGAACTGTCCCATCCTGGAAAGGGTTAAATTTGGAAGATGTAACATTGTGAAAGTGTCAATACTACAAAAAGAGACGTGTAGATACAGCATAATTCCAATCCAAACTTAATAACAATCTTTAGCTAAATGGAAAAATGAATCATTAGCTTTATGTGGAAATAAAAGATGCCCTGGATATAACTAATGCAATATTAAATAATAGCAACAAAATAGAAGACCTCACAATTTCAGATATCAAAACTTGCTATTATAGCCACCATCATCCAAACACCATTGTAATGGTTCAGTGACAGACTCACAAAGCAATAGAATAGAGTTGAGAATCCGGAAGTATATCCATTTATCTAAATGTAGCTAATTTTTGAAAAAGAGTCAAAGTTCATACAAAGGAGAATAAAATGTATGTTTAACAAATGGAGCTTTCAAATTTAGTTATTCATTTGTAGAAAAATGAAATTTTAACTATATGCCACACTCTGCCCATACAACAGATTAAAAAACCTAAATGTTAATTAAAACCACAAAATTCTAGGAGTATTGACCATAGGGCACCGTAGTTTCTGCACAAATAGCTTATCAAACAGAACTACAATATGCATAAATCCCCTAAGATTTAGTAGATAACATGGATATCCTAAAAAGTCAATAATAAGTTCATCAACAGATTATACCAAAGGACTAAGAAGAACACATATAGACTGGGGGTGGGAGTGGAGTGGGGATGAGGTGCGGTAGTTTGGTAAAGGCATATCTGCTACTGTCTTAATGGCTACAATACAAAGAGAAGGTCAACAATTCAACAAAAAGAAAAATCTCTAATAAGAAAATGGTCAACATATCTGAATAGACACTCTTGAAAGGCAACATTCAGGAAACCAATAAAGACATGCAACAATGTAAACAGACATTACTCATTAAGGAAATATCAAACTCCTTGCTGTAAAGTCCCTACGACTTATAGTCACCCTTTGGGGCAGAGTGGAATTGCACCTGTGTGTTTCCAAGGCTGTAACTGATTTTTACAACTTTAGGGTAACCTCATCTTCCTGCAGTGGAGCACCTGTTGGTTTTGAAATGCTGACCTCACAGTTCACAGCCCAATGACTAACCCCTGTACTACCAGGATTTCTTAGAGATAAAATAATCATTAGAAAAATGTGAATCAAGCAGAAGTCGAATATCATCTCACCTTGCCAATGTGGTAAACAGAACATGCTCGAAGACTGTGAGGAGACTGGATGATTGGCATACTGCTCATACGACTGACAAATGGTACAGCATCTATGGAAAATAGACCTGCATTTCTTAAAAAAGAGATAAATATATTTTTATCTATCAGTCCCACTACTAGGTGTCTAATCAAATGAAATTAGTGACACACACACATATGATGGAATTACTGAATTTTATGAAGTGCCAATAAAATTGTTAAAAAAATTGTGGTACATACATGCGTTGAATACTGCACAACTATAAAAATAACAATAAGTTGGTGAAACATCTTCTAACAAAACAAAAGCAAAGATGGAGACCACTTAAGTGCCCATCAACGGATCAATAGATAAACAAACTGTGGTACCTATACAACTCTTGGTAGAAACCGCTTAACTGTGGCTACGATATCAAGGCAACTACTGAAAAAAAAAAAAACCAAACGACCTATGGTGACAATGGGCGAAGGAGGAAAGTTTTATTTTAGGAGGGATTGAGTCCATGGCAGGAGAACAATTTGGAGAGGGATAATAATAATAATAATAGTTGTAAAAAGCAGAACATAATCATGGCACTAAATTATCTAAATAGAAGCTTTGTAATTAGAGAATGTGATGCTGTGTACATTTTTTCCCTAAAATTGGGGGTAGTTATGTAAATAATAAATATGGGGGGAAGAACATGTTCTAAAGTTGTGACAAAAATTGTATAACTCTTCTTGATATGATGGAATTATTGAATTATATGAAGTGCCAATAAATTATTAAAAAATAAATTGTAGTACATACATGCGTTGGAATAGTACGCAACAATAAAAATAACAAGAAGTTGGTGAAACATCTTATAATGTGTGTGATTCTGAAGATATTACATTGAGGGAAGCAAATATCATATGCTTCGACTTTTATAAAAAGTCAAGAAGAGTTATCTGTACACAGAGGATGTATGTTCTTTTGGGGGGTTATCTCTACCCTCTGGTAGTGGGAGCTACCCAGCTTTGCTCCTGGAGAGCTGCTGCTGGATTTGAACCACCAAGTCTGTGGACCACAGTCCTGCACTCAACCACTATGCCACTGGGGCTCAACCCAAAAGCATGTTCTTTTTTAATAGTTTTCTTGACATGTAGTTCATGTATCATACAATTTCATGGCTTACATATCTTCAGAAGACTTTGGTAATCATCATCACTAGCAGTGTCAGAACATTTTCTTCATTATCGTATCCATTAATTTTAGTATTCATTTCTCCCCTACTCCTGTGAGGACTCCCAAAGAAGTGCTGATGTATAATTGACCCAGCGGCTGCCACGATGGTCTCCAACACAAGCACCTCCATAAGGGCACAGAATGGGGGCGAGTTTTGTTCTGTGTTACACAGGGCCACTCTGAATCATAAATGGCTCAACTACACACAATTAAAACAACAGTTTCTCTATATATAGATTTAGCTATCCCGGATTTAATATAAAGAAAATCAAACAACAAATAGGGAATAAAACACAGACAAACCTCTATCAACAAGAAAGCAGAAAATAATAAATACTAAGACAATTATTAAAATGGGTCAAAAGGGAAAAAGAAGCTAAGATATTAAATTTTAACCTAAGTTTATCTTAGTAGTCTACTTTCTAGTGCCCTCGATTTTAGGACAAGCCTGTTCACTTTGCTGCTCAAAGGACTGAAGGATTTCAATGGAGACTTAACCCACATCGAGGCTCTGAATGTGGACTTGAATCTCCTGCTCATCCACATCTTTCTGCAAACTGGGGCTCAAAATGTAAGCTCGAATAATATTCCTACTCTGAAATTGGAATTTATTCATACCAATCCTAGGATCAGTGGGCTGAGGTGATCTTTCTGTGCAGATCTCATTAACATCTTGCTTGGACCGCTGCTCTGAACACCCTAGACACTCTAGCTGAGAGCTGGGCACTGTTCGATTTTCAGTGATCATTCCATGAGGACAAGTATCGAGCAGGGCTACATCCTAAAACTAAACATCATTGAATTAGGGTTACCATTAAGTTTGAGCTCAAAATCCATTCATAGAACTAAGGTTTATGTGTATCCATGGTCTCTTTTAGAGGCAGCATAATCAGTTTTTGATAAGTGATATAAATATGGGACATTTGTGAATTCTAATCATAATATAATTAATCTAGACAATGGAGTTGAATTTAAAATACTATTGAGAAAATAAAAATATACATACATATGAAAGCTGTTTTAGATTAAAATACATGTAGTATTCACCTCTACATATTAAAAACAGAGTGGCTGGATACTGCCTAACAAAATAAGAATTGTACATAAGGCAAAAATTACAATAATGTTCATTCACTATGGTGAAATTCTGTGACAGGACTAAGACCTGTCACAAAAACAAGTGATTAGAACCCTTGGGATAGCAGTTAGCTACTTCTTACATTAGAGTGTTTCAGTCTTATGCCCAAAGGAGTATTTCATTTCCTTTAATCTGCAACAGATGTAATTATGGTAGAGACCACTTCACTTAGTGGAGTTTGCAAATTGGATGCTTCTGGTGTGGCTGATGAATAGTGCCGTTCTCCTCAGAAAGACAGAACCTAAAATCCATGCAGTCTATATCACATAACCTGGGGGTTGCCATCATTGGGAAGGAAAGGGAGGGGGAATCACGTTACAGAGAGTAGACGCTTTCTATTTTGGGGAATGAGAAATACAATACTAAATGTCAGGAAACTAAGCACAATTTGACCAAGGTACTAGGACACTGGGACATGCACACAAAAAGGAGACATATTAGTAATTGCTGCAACACATAGAATTTTGTAAGAGCAGCAACAAACAAAAAATGTGCATGAGATTAAATATGTGTAGGTATGTGTGTATAAGAAAGCACAGTTGAGTAAATTCAACTACATGGAGAGGGGTGTGTGTGTGTGTGTGTGTGTGTGTGTGTGTATTAGAGCCCTGGGCCTCAATAATCAGTTCTACAGGGAGCATCGAGATGTGATGCAGTTGAGATCGAATCCATTTTTCCCATAAGAATTAACTGAAAATGGATTAATCTGCTCTTGACCACTTAGTTTGTACCCGAACCTTGGCTTTTAATACAAAACATTACTCAGAAATTTCAAAGGAAGTAAATCAGAATTAAATAATATAATTTAAATAGAAACACAATATTAAAAAAGTTTTTAGCAACTACAGTATGGCCCAAATCTTATGATTGATGAGGATCTGGATCTGTGGAATGGTTGTGGAGAGGAGTTACTGAGAGAGAGGTATGGTTTGAGAGGGGAATCCCCTTGCATAAAATCAACTGGTATTTGATTATTAGGGTTTTTTTTTCCTTTTTGCCTGGCTAACTTTTTCTAAATAATAATAATAATAATGTCTAATATCCACTGTTGGCATTTCCTCAGCTGTTTTCTAAAAGGGTTTAATAAATTATCATCAATAATATCTATAACACGGTTAAGCAACTCCTTATCATGATGATTCTTTTCAAAAAACTCTTTCTTAGCATCTATTTTATGTGAACACAGTACGAAAAGCTACAAAATTTAAGAAAATTACAGCAACATGCTTGGAACACAGCCACAAAAGGTTTAAATAATGCAGATTAGCAACGCCAACTAAGGCGTAGGGACAGGAAACATGAACAGCTTTTGTTTCACACGCACCAGATCGGATTCTGATGATGTTGGCACTCTGATGCAAAAGTCAAGGTTCTTCTGTGTATGCACGTGCATGCACACGCACACACACATATACACACACACTTGTGTGCTGCTTATTCAGCTTAAACTAATTGCTTCAAAATCACGAATATTTTTATTAAATAAGACTATCAAAAGATAAATCATCTAGGTCTCCACATTTCTGAAGGCAGGTTTCTACCTCTTTAACCTTCTTCAATATTTTTGCCCTCTTTGATTTAGAACATATCAAAATAGGATTCATGAGGGACTCAAATCTTTCTTTCAATTTTTTTTTGCTTTCACAGAATAAGAAGTGGGAAAGGGTAGGGACAGGGGAAGAGGGTGGATTGAGTAAAATATTTTCAAGTATATTGTGATGTTGGAGAAGAAAATTACACAGCATACAGTTTCATTTTTATTAAAACTTCATTATATGCCCCCATGATCATCTTGAATCCTTAGAGAAAATCTATAGAGATTATTTTTTGAAACTCCTCCAAACAGCTTCCATATAATTGAGAAAATTAAAAAACATTTTATTAGCACCTCTTAACAGATATTATTATAATTCATAGTTCCAAAAGATCAATCATCATTGTGCAATCACTTCCCTCCTCATTTCTGATGCATTTCTTTTTCTTCTTGAACTCCTTTATATCAGGTCCCCTTATTCCCTCCCTGCTGCCCCCAATCCTTCAGTCTACATGTATAGGTGTAACGATATAAGTTTATAAAGATAGGTTTATGTATCTAAGTATGCATGTATAAGTAAATGTAATAGGGAGGCAGGCAGACTTTGGACTTCTACTTAAATTCTACCGCACGACAAGGATGGTTTGTTCTAATTCTGAGATGATTTATTTGTTTTTGTTTTGAATGGAACCCCTGGCACTATTGCACTAAGATGCCTTTGAACATGGAGCTCAAGTTGTATCTGGGATTCACGTTTCAATTAATAGATTATGGGATTCATGTTTCAATTAATAGATTAAGTGATAAAATAAAACTTCAACCTATATGCCTTTGAACATGGAGCTTAAGTTGTATTTGGGATTCATGGCTCATTAATAGATGATGGGATTCAACTTTCAATTAATAGATTAAGTGATAAAATAAAACTTCAACCTATGAGTTAATGACCCCTTAATCAATCAACTAGGTGAGACCATAGAGTAAGCCTTTTCCCCAAAGCAAAGGATGAGAAGGCCAAGAGGGTAAGGGATGTACGAGCAATTGAAAGAGGGCACACAGGAGCTTTCTTTTAAGCTATTTTAAGGAAAGTAAGATAAGTGTTTTGCTTAGATAATTTGTCTGAAACCATCCACTGAACATAGAGACACATTTAAGCACAGTGTGTTCAGAACATACACATGCCTTCATGATTTGAAGCCCTAGAATACTATATATGTATATGTATATGCACAACACAAAAACACACTCCTATTTACCATTATATATATGCACTATACTTTGCACTCACACATGTATCTGTGTGTAGATAGATATATATATATATATATTAAAAAGCACATAAGAAGCACCACTATGGAGTCTTCCTTAAAATATTGAGAACTTGTAGGATTGATTTAATGTGTTAGAAACAGAAATTCAGAGAACATAGTCAACTGACATAATATGATTGATTTTCAAACTCTTGTTTGATGACTAAGCCTGGATAACTAAAAGCATGGGTGACCATCTAAGATACAACTCTTACTATCTACTCATAAGCTGCAAAGTAGAATGAATGAATTCATAAGACTAAAGGGGAACTGCGTGTGTAAGATTTACAGCTCACCAGAACCCACTGCCAACTTTAAGAGGAGGAAGTTTATCTCAGGTGGCACCAAGTTGCCACTATTGCCCATTCTAAACTGAAGCATACTAGATATTCCAGATAGAACAGGAGGAACATGGAGAACAATTCCTAAAATTGACCACACCTACTGGACCACTAGAGACTAGAGGAACACCTGACACTATTGCCAGAAGATTCCTTTGAACCTGGACTCTGGACAATGGATTACATTATAAAATAAACACTTTAACTATTGAGTTATATGATTCCTCCTTAAACCAGCGGTTCTCAACCTTCCTTATATTGCAACCCTTTAATGCAAATACAGTTCCTCATGTTGTGGTGTCTCCCCAACCACAAAATCATTTTCATTGCTACTGTTATGAATTGGGGGACCCCTGTAAAAGGGTTCTTTGACCCCTCAAAGGGTCATGAGACACAAGCCGAGAACCACTGCCCTTAAAAATCAGCTAAGAGAGACTTGTATTAAGTGTTTTTCTGAAAGCAGAAATGAGAAGGCATAGAAGCTAAGGGAAGATAGAGCAACTGAAACAAACAGAGCAGAAATCATGAGATTGCTGTCACAAGATGAAAACTGTAACCCATGGAACAGAAGAATTTGTATAAAATTGCTAAATCCAAACCTAAGTTTTTAAAAAAATTTGTACTGAAACACAGTAAAATATTATTTAAATGTATGTGTACCCAAAAATCTTTTGGGTACATCCAAATTTATTAATTCTCCTAATTAATTCTAATTCCTCTGATAAATCATTGCTGTGCACTGCAACAATTTTTGAACATGAATAATTTTTAAATTACAGAGTATTTTTATTTACATAGGGAAGTATTCACAGTAGAGCATTTGACCCAAACTTTGAAGAAAACTATAGGAATAATGTGGAAAAGTAAAAATAATAATGATGTAACAACATAATCTCTCATGATGAATGCTTCCTCTCACTGAAAAAAATCATGAATATTGAATTGCATTAGTCACTAAAATATTGATTGTAGAAAGGTTGATAAATTAAATAGCAAATGTTCTTGGATGACAAATTATTGTCACAAAATTTAATAAGAAGAATCCATATGGTTAGCACATGTCCATGCTGAGATATTTCTTGGCCAGCTTTCAGATCTCACTAAAATACATCCTTGAAATGATCAAATGAATCTTATATTCATTTGCTTGACTTTTTAACAATTCCACATCATTTTTGGTGTGGGGTTATGCCAATGGAAATCCTCTGGATGGCTGTGTCAGATCAGGGGTGTCAGCCGAGAATGCTGCTTCAGGGCCCTTAGAAATACAACACATTTTTTTCCATGTGATACTTGGGTATGGAAGTAAAGAGTTTGCAAATTTCCAATGTTTAAAGTATGAAAATAAATACAAAATAGATGTGCTTATAAAGGTAAAGCTACTAAGTTTATTGACTGTACAAGTAAACGACAATCATTCTACTGTTCATACTATAGATTTTTTAAAATCAAAACAGCTAGGGATTTCCCTCTAAACTTAGATAATGTCATTGAGTCAGACAGAAAGTCTATTTTTTAAGTGCTATGTGAAGAGGGCATGCATGTAGGACACACATGGGTCTGATGGTCAAGAGGAATATTACAGAGTATTTCAAGGAACCAAGAGAATATTACAGCCACGGAAAAGTAATATAAAATGTTAGATGTCAAAGATAAAAGATGCAACCCACTTACTGGCGTATTTCAGAAACTCAAGTATCTAACTGAAAACTACAAAATAACTTGACCTCTTATACCTTGTCTGGAATCTAATTTGTAGTGAAAGATTTCAATCCATATGTCTCAGTCTTATCTTCCTCCAATTTCTAAGACTCTGAGCTATCATATTATTAAGTGTTCAATTTTCATTTGACCATGACATAGAGCTAAAAGCAATAGAGCATATATTAAAAATAGTTTAGTAAAAAACTTTGGATGATCCTACGGTCCATAGACTTTAATTGAGACATCAAAATTAAATTGCCAAGGATTGCTTTTAGCCACTATTTTGTTATTTTGGTAATCATCACCATCTTCAACAAAAGGCTTCTCATGTTCAATGATGCCTAGACTTTTTACTTGTTTAGTGATAACCTCTATAATATTCAGATGCAATCTGATCCATCAATGAGCTGTTGATTTCTTTCTGACATTTATATAGCATACTTTAGCTTTTCTTTTGTCATTCTCTCCGTAAGTCTACTGTCTTTGTCAGGGTCATGGCTTCTACAGTAACAGTGATTTCCAAACCAATCTAAAGAAGTGCTGTACACACCAAGATCTGCATTGCCATCCCTGCTGCGCAGGCATCATGCACCTTTGGGCTGGAACACAGTGCCAGCAGTGCGATTATATTCACAGAACTACTGCCCAGAATGCTGCATGTGACAGTCTTTGCATATGTTAATAAATATATAGTGATTGTCTTGTTCAGTCTACTTATTGACCAATGAAATATAATACTAACCCCTACCCTCAGCTATTTTTGGTGAAATATAATTAGTATGACTATTTTCCCTATGTGTAAAAGGGTCCATGCTTCACCCATATGCCCTTCTCATGACTCCCCTGGCAATGCTGTGAGGTGCAGGGATTAAACAGATGGAATGTGTTATGGGAATGCCCTTATTTATGGCCTGCAGGCATTTGTCCTTCCCGTGGGATCCGAGGGGAGGCTATTTTCCAGGCTAACTCTGAGTGTCCTGAGGCAGACTCTATCAGCCCTGCACCATTTCTGTTCCACTGCATGATGGCTGTGAGATGTGAGCTGATGTTCCCTTAGGACTGTGTTTTGATCGGGTTCATTTCAATGAAAAATAAAAGAGCCTGGGAAAAGCAAAATAAAATCAATGTTTCATAAGCAGTTTCAAAAAATATCATATGCATCTGATAACACTTCTTAGATCCTAAAGATTAATCTATAGGTTAAAACAATTGTAATATTTCTGTGGAGAAAGCACTTCTTGAAATATAGCTTACTATTTTAAGAGAACCAGTCTTTCTATGCTCACTTCATATGTCTAAATTCTGTATACTTTTCAGAATATGATGACATATTAGTCATATTATATTTAGTTGTCTGGGGACACTATAATACTCTGGCATCCAGGTTTAATGCTATATCAAAAATTCATGACTAACAATTATTTTGCTGTAATCATATTAGAAACTAAAGACCACTGGTATTGAATAAAACTCAACAAAATAAAACTATTCTGCCAAACAAATTTTCATTAAAGTGTGAAATGTAATTGTAAGATACATTCCTATAAAGTTTATTTTCAGTGACAAGCATTTTTTAAATTTAATCTTGTGTGTTTAAGCCATTTTCAGTTAAAAATTAAATTGCTGCATTCGACGTATAGCATATAGTAGTACAATGCAGATAGAAGTACAGATAAAAATATTTGATTTACTTTCAGAAGTTAAGAATTAATAAATCTTTCAGAAGATATCTCTCTAGTGATACCTATACCATTAGAATCACTACTATAAAGTTTCTGGCTGTACAATATTGCAACTATAAATGTTTTCATCCACTACAATTCCTTAGTTCTTACTCATGTTCTTTAGCATGCAATTTAAACTTGACAGAATTTTTTAAGAATTTTGACTTGACTTGATTTCCATGCCTGTTATCTGTATTTTGAAATTTCTTCTATTTCATTTCTTAAGCATGAAGAAAATGTCTAACTCTAATGTGTGCAAAGAGCAGTGTTAGAATGAGTAAAATATCTTTAAAGTTTTATTCTATTTCTAGAGAATTCATTTTTATGAGAGACGTGTATTTCTATAGTATCATTAATTCCTTCATATACCAATCAATAGCTAATATGGTCTGTGTGAGAGTTAAATAAACTCCTGTCAACTTATGAAGGGGTGGAGTCTAGCCTGTTAATCAGACCATAGCTAATGTGTCTTCTGTGTGGGCTTGGCCTTCTGAGAATTCTGGGAACTCCAGTCTTCCTCTCTGGAGGTAGGAGACGTTCGCTGTGTCTGTTCCTCCCTCTAGGCAGGACACACACTCTTTCCCTGGGAGATATTCTTATTGACAAACTGTATAGAATTACAAAGATGGTAGTCAGAACCTTAGAGATGGAGGAGCCACATGGAGACTCATGTCAGCACTGAGATGCCTCCACCACTACTGAATCAACAAGATTCTCCCTCCATTGAAAGGTGATCTTCCTGTATTCAGCACCATTGCATTACTCTAATGAGGTATTTATAGATTGGTATCAGACGTATAGGCTAATATCAGACTTACGGACTTGATCTGGTTGGGATTTTTTTTTCACTTATTTTATTGGGGGCTCATACAGCTTTTATAACATTCAATACATCATTTGTATCCAGCATATTTGTACACATATTGCCATATATGAAATATTTTCCACTTGAGTCCTTGGTATAAGCTCCTCCTTCCCCCTCATCCCCTTTGTTAATGAATCACTTTACTGGGGTCTCACACAACTCCCTTCAGGACCCATAACATACATCAATTATATGCAGGCCACATTTGTACACCTGTTGCCATCATCACTCTCAAAACATTCTCCCTCCACTTATGCCCGCAGTATCCGCTCCCTATATTTCCCTTCCCTCCCCCCCTCGCCCCATGAACCCTTAATAATTTATAAATTATTATTTTTTCATATTGTACACTGTCCAATGTGTCCCTTCACTCACTTCCCTGCTGTCTGTGCCCCAGAGAGGAGGCTACATGTAGATCCCTGAAATTGGGATGTTTTCTTAATATACAATTACTCTTTTATATAAACTTCTTTTTTATACACACATGCATGTCTGCATTTGTTTCTCCAGTCAACCCGAACTAACACAGTCTTGGGTGTTCATTGCCTTCTAGTATTGATTGCCTTTTTAAATCCTCTTTTAATTACTTATTTCTAAGCTATTAAATATGAAAAGAAGTGGCATTTCTATCATTAGGTTACAAAAGACGGTGACTTATGCCTGTATTAATAGAAAACAGACTCTTTTTATTAATACTTTGGTTGAACTAAGCAGCCATGAGGGAGAAAGTCCGTGACAAAGAATGACAGCATCTCTAACCACATGCAGCAAGAGACTGAAGCCTTCAGTCAGCCTACAATAGATTAACAATCTGAATTCTGCCGACCAGGTGAGAAGTCTAGGAATTGACAAGTCTCCGACTTCAGCAGACACCTGGATTGCAGCTTTGGGAGAAACCATGCAGCAGAGGATTAGCCACAACTTGCTTGGATTTCTGTTCTAAAAAGAGGGTTAGAGAAATGAATGTGCTCATGGATGTTGAGTTATGGGGGTAATAAGCTATGCAGCTATATAGACATTGATATACTAAGTGAAAGAAAACCCTTCCTTTGATTTTATCTTCTCATTTCTTTCCACCTTTCAAACTGTGGGACTATCCCTAGAGACCCAGATTGATAGGGTACAGATCTTTCCCTACTGTAATGTAGTGAATAACTTAATTGGATTGCTTCATTCATAATCATGGTATCGGAAAGTATGGAAAGCATCATGAATTCATGCTAAAAGGACTTGAAAAAACCTGCCTTGGAAGAAGTATGAGCACTCCTTAGGGGATGTTGAGGTCTTGTATCATATACTTTGGACATGTTGTCAGGAGACACCAACGCTGGTAGACCGGCCCCTTTACCTAGCTCGATAGAGAGGCATCGATAAAGAGGAAACCCTTAACAAGTCTGACTGCCACAGTGGACAAGCCTAAGAACAATTGGGTGGATGGTGTATAGCAGGCAGTGCTTGGTCGTGTTATGCATAAGGTCACTACGAGTCAGGGCCAACTCAAAGGCATCTGATGACAGAAATTGCCATAGCCTTTGTACCACCCACTACACTAACTGAGTGGATTTGTGCTAATGTGTGTGGAGTGTTGCTATTGAGAGGCTATGACCCACCAAAATGTTGTCGAATTGGCTTATAATTTTTGTGTCTCGTGACAATTTTGGGGAGTCAACTCATGAGATACAACGTATGGAATGCTAATGAGATGATGGTTCATTTCTTTTATATTTCTAGACTTCAATGCAAGTGAGTTCCAACAGCAGGGGAGTATCTCTTGACCATCCCCGAAGAGCTGTGGCTGAAACCTGCCATTTGGAAGAAGCGTTTCTGGACTGGAACCTCCCAGAACATGAAGATGCAGGGGCAGCTGCAATATCAGAGAGTAAGAAATGTTGGCAGCAGAGCCAAGAGACAAACAGGAAACTGTGTGGTAGGCTTCCTAGCCCAAGGAACAAGAAAGTTCTTTCAACCAGACACTTGCTGGGGGAGGCATAGTTTTTGTCAGAATTGGCATAAAGGTTGAAGAGAGAAGGTAGGTATGACCAGCACCTCACAGGAATCAGTTTGGGGCTAAGCCTGTGGAGAATGATTCTTTCCCACTTGTGAAGTTAGAGTTCAGAGGGCAAATTTACTAATGTCCATCCAATTACTTCTTCTTTGCCACACAAGCCTCTAATTTTGCTTTAGTTATCACTACCTCATAAACTTTAAGAAGAAAATATTTGCTTTCACTCTCCTAGGCTTAAACCATAATTAACCTAAACAAATCATTATAGACTGTTTTTCTTTCCAGTGTCAAGGCATTATTATCTTGTGGCCCAATTCAGGTCAAATGCAACTTGCTTTGAGTCTATGTCAGGGCATCATTTTCCCGGGAAAAGGAAACAACTGCATGAAAAGCAGTACCTTTCTTCTCTGTTGCCTGTGATGCAGCCAACAGGAATAGATGAAGATAGTTCTTTGAAATGCTTTTCCTTACCTATGAAAACTTCTTTTTCCAGTAACAATTCTTATAATTCTAAATTAGGTAGGGGTTTACATTTCAGATCATCAACATGTATTCAACAGTTGAAAGTAATATCATAGCCCCAATAGTTTTTACCTTTCCCACACTCCTGAATTTCTCTTCTTCTTGTGGATCATGATCTTCTATGTGTCCAAGTTAACACCTGTCAACCATCTAATCTATTGTGATATCTTTCCTTCCTTGCTCACCTCACATTGCCAAAATCTAAAATCTGTTTCCCTTTCGTATGTGTGTCAGTCTGGGTACAGTAGAGAAACAAATCCATGGAAACTCATTTTTAATAGAGATTTTATATAAAGGGTAAGTGCACATCAAGAAAACATCCCAACCCAGTACTACCCAAGCCCACAAGTCCAAAATTAACCCTTATGCCCGAGACCAATCCACAAAGTTTGCCTCCATCCTGCAAAATGCACGCAATGACCCGACTGCAGGAGGAAAACCAAGTCAGTGAAACTGTAGGCATCTCAGCCCTGGCAGGAGTCTCCACACAGCTGTTTCAGCACAGAGGGCTGCATCAGGGTAGATCCATGTGAGTTCTCTTCAGGGATGTCTTGCAGGAATTGAGCCTTGCCAGCTGAAGCAGCAGCACCCTGATCTGACCATCAGAAAGCAAGAGACCCAAAAACTAGAAAGGGGAGACTCACTGAGCCATTTATCTCTCCACCCTTCAATTAATCCCAAGTGTTTATCAGCTGGGTTGGCACAAAGCCTTAATTATCTCAGTATTAAAGTATATATCTTGCTATTTCCTTCATTATAGCCATGGTTTCAAACAATATCCCCTTTTGTGATTGGCTAGTTTCTCTTAGCGTAATGTTCTCTAGCTCTGTCCATGCCATGAGCTGTTTCTTGGCTTCATCGTTGATTTTTAGAGTATTCTGTTGCGTGTATGGACTCAAATTTCATTATACTTTCTTGTACTGATGGGCATTTAGGCTATTTCCATCTTATTGCTATTGTGCACAGTGTTAAGGAGGTGCAGGTTTGCATATGTATATTCCTGGGCTGCCTTTGCTACCTATCCCCCATTGGGATTGCTGGCTCCTATGGAATTTCTACTCCCAGCTGTTTGTGGTAGCGCTGTATTGCTTTCCACAGTGTTTGTATGTACTCGCAGCCTCTGAAGACTCCTGGAGAAGCACATCGTACTTGATACAGTCATTGGGTAGTGAAAAAGAGGAAGTCCCTCAAAAATATGAATTGACACCATTATAATTGGCTCAAACATAATAACAATTGAGAGGTTGGCATGGGGTCAGGCATGTTTTTTTCTGTTGCTATGGGTCAGAACCAACTCAATGGCATCTAGCAGCAACATAATGTCACCAAGAGTATTTGAGGGCCTTAGTCTCTCCACTTCTCCAGCATTTGTTATTTTTTGTTTTGTTTCAGCATGGTGGTCATTGTCTGTGTAAAGCGATATATTGATTTGCAACTCCAGGTGGCCACTGATCTTGAGTATCTCTTCCTCCATTTGTTGGCCACTTAGATGGCATCTTTTTTGAACTACATTATCATGCCCTTTGTTCACTTTTTAAATTAGGTTATTAGGATCTTTTTAATTGTTGTGTTGCAGTTCTATAGATTTTTAGAAAGTGTTCTCTATTCTTTATGTCATTGTGAAATATATTTTCCACTCTGTAGATTCTCTTTTTATTCTTTTGATTCACAAAAGAGTTATTTTTAGTAGATCCCAGTCATTTATTTTGTCTTCTATTATGTGTTTCATTCTTTATACTTGATAATGCATCTATGCACTGCAATAGTGTTCTTACATTAGTCCCTGTTATCTAATTGATGATTTTGAGGCTCTGGGGTTTGCATTTGGGTCTCTGATCCATCTTGAGTTTGTGTACACGAGATAAGGTTAGTCCCTTATTCCATTATTTTAAAGGAGATATTCAATTTTGCCTTTTGTTGAAGAGACTATGTCTATCACATTGAATGTTTTGTGGTCATTTTTCAAAGATCAATTGTATGTAGGCCTGTGGATTTATTTCTGGATTTTCTATGCCATTCTGCCCTGGTGGCATAGTGGGTTAGATGTTGAGCTGCGAACTGACAGGTCAGTAGTTCAAACCTATTTGCCACTTTGTGTGAGAAAAATGAGTCTTTCTAATCCTATACAGGGTTACCTCAAAACCTATTAATAGACCACAGAAGTTAAAGCAGCCCAGGACTGGTATAGTGAGAGTTATTGTTATTTTTAAAGTAATAAAAAGATGAATGTCATACTTATGTTGTAGCTCTTATGAAAGAAAATCAATGTCGAATAAAGCCTCCTGACTTTTATTCCATGTGGCACAATAGAGTTATTATACTCTAAGAAACTTTTCATGAATGTTATAATGTGAATCATATTTTTCAACAAAAAGAAACATTGGTATCTGAGTCGCCAATATCTGTGAGTGTTCATTTATTTGGCAATAGTGTCTTTGAAGATGACATCAGTTACATTAACACAAAAACAGACATTCTAACCCAGTAAGAGTAGGGTTCTAATATGAAAACAACATATGCAGAGAATTACAAAGGGAAGAAAGGGGCAGCAGTTGGAACAATAGTCATGGGCTGCTGTCGCCAGAATGAGACTCTACAGAAAGAGTCAACATTACCAGTACTCTGATTTGAGTTTTCTCGTTGAGTCAGAATTATCTCAAAAACAACTGACAACCAAAACATCCTGCTAACATCGAGATTGTAAATTTCTGTTCCTATATGTTGTTTGTGGTATTTTGTTAAGATAACATTAGGGAAGTGATATGAGTTTTCTGGTTCATGGTTCCATAATTATTTCTATAAATTGTTACTTTTAAGTTTTACTGACTCTATTCAAGACGCTTTCCCATGTACTATAATAGATTATCAGTCTTCTGGCAGCATTATTTACTTAATAAAATCAAGTTTACATACACATATTCCTTTATGATACTTTAAGATATATTATTTTATCTTGACCATAATTTTCATTTTAGGACTTCAAGAGACTCTTAAGTGGCCCACATATCAATAGAAGACTAAGCTTCAACCTCATGATGTATCTGTCAGCCTTTTCTACTGTGGTGACTGGTCTGTCGCTGTGATGAAGAAAGATATGTCACTGGTATTTTTAAATACTAGCAGTGTCACCAAGAGGGGAAGCTTCCAGACTAAAAACAATCTATGAAGAAGAATGGAAAATTGATAGATAGCATGAGACCACTGTCAGGCATTGAATAGTATCAGGACATTGTCAACGAAGGACTCCAATATAAGATGAGGATGAGGATGGTGCAAGGATGGGTCATGTTGAGTTTTGTTGCGCACAGGGCTATTCTACTAGTGCCTTCCACATATGTGGGGGAATTCCCTATAGATCAGAATAAACTAATTCCTTATAGATCAGAACATTTTAAAGATTTGATTTGAATTTTCTTTGGGGCCACAAGTTGAGAAAGGCTTATATATCTTCTGTCTGCTAATGTCACTTCTATTCATTTATCTGCTCTCCTCACTACCTTACCAGCTGTAGTTTTTCCACATTTGCAATAATGCAACATTCTTGGATTTGGAGGTTTACAGGATTCAGGCTTTATAAAAATTCCTTTGACCTAGCCATCATTTTCCAAAGTCGTTTTCTATAATGACATCAAGAACTGGGAAGCATTGCACTGCTACCACAGGCTAATGGTGCAAATCCACTGGCTCCTCTTAAGAACAGACAAGGCTGCCTGCCCCAATAAAGATTTAAAGTCAGATAAATGTGTGATGGGGTCACTATTCATGAGAGTATATTTGATTTAATTGGTAATATAAATTACAGAATATTTTATGTTGACTTACAGAAAACTGAGCAGCTTACACATTAGATCATTAATATTATGCTGTAGTCCAAACTCGAAACTTCTACTAAAGAATATTAATTTTTTTCTATTATACATTCATTCCATAGTTTCTTGCTCTCATATTTTATATTCAGAATTACTTTATTGATATTTTGACTGAAAAAAATGGCTTTTTCATATGTTCAACATCTTATCATATGTTCTAATATCAAGGCTCATGAACTGACTCAAATATAATCTGTGTTATAATTATTTCATGAAAAAAATGCATTTCTTTCACTAACTAATCTGGGGTGAATATGAATATGAAGAAAGTAAAATCCAAACAGAGAATGTCTTAAATTAAAGCAATAGTACTTATGTACATATGAAGAAGAAAAAGGAGAGAGAGAGGGAGAGAGAGGGAGACTGACTAAGGGACATTTCAAATGCAAATTCAAAGACTGTTTTGTGACACAGTGCATGTTCCATCTCATAGTGTAAGAGTTGACTAATTGATTTACTATTGATGAGATGTCACTTAAAGAGACATCTCAGCAGTGAAACACGAGTTTGCTGTAAATGGCCTGTCATTAAAGCCATGGGTAATATCCGTGTCTAGACTGAATAAAAATGCACCTACAAGCACTGTGCTCAAGACGAGTTAAACCAACAAGGATGGGGAGTGCCCATGATCCACTAGAGAATTAGGCCTCAGGGGCTATGTTAATTTACTTGATGGCAAACATTAATTGAAGCCAATCAATGAATAAACTAGGTGGGAAAAAAACTAGAGATTTGTAGCTGCATTAATTGCCAGCTATATTTGGACATATTTGTACCTGAAGTATTTGTAGGTATTAGTTTTGAGTATTTAATTATATCACTGTAGGTCAGATAGTTAAATTTTTATACTGTTCATAAAAGAGGTCATAGTTTTGTCTTTACAATTATAAGGCATGCTTTCTAAAAGATGATTTCCCAAACCGCCTATAATGAGCTAGGAAAGCCCGGCAAAAATCTGAGTATTTTTCAAAAGCCTTATACTCAAGTATAAGCCAAGATTTTCAGTACATTTGTAATGCAGTTTTTTTTGGTAAAATTAGGGGCCTCAACTGATATTCGGGTCAGCTTATCCTCAAGTATATACAGTGTTAACTGTATCCAATTAAGTAAAGAAGTGTTTATGTATTTTGAAATCTGTGACAGGTTTCAGCCACTCTGCTATTTTCCATACAGAGGTAAAAGGATTTTCGACCAGCAGCCTCAGTGTCAGTGTAGAAGAATGGCATGCACAAACAAAAACCCCAGATCAAACGCTCTCTCTTAGAGTCCATGCCGACCCACAGCAAGCCTCCAGAGCACGGTAGAACTGCCCCCTAGGGCTTCCCAGGCTCGAAATCTTTGTAGAAGCAGAGCGCCTCATCTTTCTCCTACACAGAAGGAACTTCAATGGGTAAGAATGGCAGATCTCTGCTTAACAACTCCACATGTAACACGTATATAGGTAGCATGTGGCATTAGTCATATATCTACACACACAAACATATACACACACAAATATAGCGAGTTATCAGTGGATTTAATTCTGACTCCTAGAATTGACTCCCATCAATGTCAGATAGATCTGCATCCCCTACATTTTTCAGAGAGTGATTTTTCTGGAAGTCAATTTCTAAGCCATTCTTCGGAGGTACCTATCTGTAACCTCAACTTCCAATCTTTCAGTTAGCCTCGCAGCACCTAAACAGTTTCCATCAGCCCCTCGGACAGCACGCTGACTAATCAAGAAGCACTTCCAAGTGGTGCTCTCTCACTGGGTCAATGTGGCAGTGCTCACCCAGCCTAGCGGAAAACTCGTCAGTAGGCAGAGTGCATTGAAAACAGACTAAGGCAGATGGGGTTGGGTTAAAATTTAACATCCTGTCATGTGTTCTTCTTTTTGACCCACTTTAAATGTGTTCTAGTTTTTATTGTTGTCTGCTTCACTTTCAATTAAGGTTTTTCTCTGATTAATTTTATTATCATGTTGGTTTTCATACGCGTTCTTTACATAAAATCCCAGCTAAGTCAGTTTATTGAGACAGTAATTGGATTATTAGTCTCTGAGGGTATGAGTGAAAAGAGAAGTGACCTCTAAAACCTAACTTGCACAGGAAATTTTAATATTTGTACATGTGTTTATTTTGTTAATTTTCATCACTATTGTATTTTTGTTATTTTTTAAAAGTTTTACTGTACTATAATTCACATATACCATTCAATAGTTCAATCATAGCAAGAAAAAATGTATAATCATCGCCACAATCCGTTTTAGGACAATTTATTCATTCTTATTTTTTTTAAAGTTCATTTCAGTTATTTCTAATTGTGTTAAATACAATTATAATATTATCGACATCTTTCAAATCCTATTGTAAGCCTTTTGTTGGGAAGTATGATAGTGTAAATTTTCTTCCAAAAAAGCACTGTAATTTGGCATGATTTTCTTTATTTATAACTGCAAAGCTCCACATATTTAAAAATACAGACAAAATATAATTGTTATATTTAGGACAGTTTGGGAAATTATAAAGTATTTAAGAAGTACATCATCAATGTTTACCATAAGAAAAACAAAATGAATTTTAAATATGAAATATATTTCCAATTTCTTGCACAGTAAACTAAATTTGGGAACAACTACAATTTAATTCACTGTTGGGTACCTACTGGTCTGCTAATTTCAAGGTTGTTTGTTCAAATCCATCAAACTCTCTTTAGTAGAAAGATCTGCTCTCATGAAGCTTCACCTGGGGATACAGGAGCATACAGTGTGACAGTGTGTTTATTCTCAGTTGGGAATAGTTGAACTATGTTCACTTAATTTCTTAAATAGTGCTCACCCCCCCCCCAGTTCTTCTTGATATAGCAACCTGTTATGCTGCCATTAACATTTCATTTTATTGCAGGTTTGTATAATTTTTATCACAGTCCACACATACATCCATTGTGCCAAGCCCTTTTGTACATTTGTTTCCCTATCATTCTCAAAACACATGCTTTCTATATGAATCCCTGGTATCCAATCCTCATTTTCCCCTCCCCCCCGCTCCCTGCTCCCCCATGAACCCTTGATGATTTATAAATTATTATCATTTTGTCATATCTTACACCATCCAACTTCCCTGATGTCCATTTCCCATGGATAAGATAATATGCAGATCCTTGTAATCCCCTTTTTTCCCTCCCCTCCTGTCCACCCTCCCTGTATCATCCTCCTCTCACCACTGGTCCTGGGGGAATCATTTAAGAACTAGAAGAACATTGTATGGTTCATTGTCACTTCACTGGTCATACCACCACGAAGGCGGTCTTGTCTGACATTAACTTTTAACAAATAGTCAAATTGCTTCTCACCCTCTGCATAATTTGAACAGGAGGATATTGCCTGGCCTCACTCTGAGGAAATAAGTCTTCCCTGTGACTGAGGATGACTTAGTGTGCTAAGGGTTGGTCTGCTAACTGCAAGGTCAGCATTTCTAAACAACCAGGAGTCCCTTGAGAGAAAAAGTAGGGAGCGGGGGTTGGTGGTGGTGGTGGTGGTACAGTCTTAGTTCATGTCTCTACAGAGAAATAAAAAAAAGCATCCAGTTTAAAAAATTATATTATTGTGATAGGTGGCTTTATTGGCTACCTATTGCCCCAAACTGGCCAATAGCAAAATTGATTGGAGGGCAAACATTGATTGGAGGGTACAGCAAAACCCGCCTGTCTCTTGCTCTCTGATGGTTAGACCAGTGTGCAGCTGCCTTAGCTAGTTCTCTGCTTCTACTTGCAAGCTACACTACCTGTTGCACAGTCAACATGTAGATTATGTCACCAGAGTTTGAGGTTCTTTCAAGAACTGCTTTGCCAAACTGCTGATGTGTATATCTCTTGAGTTGTGGGCTGTCAGATTATGTCATCTGTCTGGCTGTTAGTGGCCCGCCCTGCTATTTGCTGCCTGTTTCCTGACTGCCTGTCTTATCTTATCAAAGATGCAGCTGTCTGCTTCCTTGACCTTGAACACAGCAGCCCTACTGAGTTGAAGGACTTCCGGCATATTAACTGTTTCATGGAAGTGAGTTGAACTGAGCCCTCTCTATTCATGTTTGGACCAATTAGCTGTTTTATTCCTCCGTGCTGTCTCTCTCTCTCTCATCTAACTATCTATCTTCTATCTACTATCTACCTAAAGTTATAAGTGTTCTGGTTTTGGTTTTCTAGAGAACCCTGTCTAGCACAGTTTTTATGTTATTTATGACTTATAATACTTGGAAGAAAAATATGTCAATAAAACAATATCAAATATGGAGGGCTATTTCTTGGTTAAGTGCATGTGCAGCCTTTGTATTTTTCTAATTTCCAATAGGTTGCTTCAATTTTGTATTACATCATTTCTGAAATAATGGCAGGTTCTATTATATAAAGGAAAGGGGTTGGGAAGAAGATATTACATGCATAAACTGTCTGCTACTGAAAAATAAAGACTGGCATTTGGCTGTCTAGTGGCTAATTAAATGTCACTGAGTCCAGAGGCTAAATGTGCATCAGTTGATGATTTGGTAGATTTTACTGCTGCATATGTAGATTTAATTATGGAGTGATTGAAATGAATAAAGTGCCAGTACCTACCAGAAACATATTTTATGACCCATGATTTCTCTATGAAAGAGCTTGCTAGCCATTGCCCTTTACATAATGTTATACTTTGCTAAATTCATTAGAGAGACAACTTTATAACGAATTAATGACTGCTCACCTGTGTATTATTCACAATGGTGATTTTCCATTTGCTTAAAAGTTAACATTTCATTAACATCATTGTTCTGAAGTCTACCTTACAGAGTTATTACATACACTATAGTACAGGGAACTTTATTTTTCTTTTTCCAATGCATAGTCAGTCTTCCCTTTGTATCCACAGGAAGTTGGTTCCTGAGCCCTACAAATAAAAAATCCCAACATGCCAAGTAGCTTATGTACAATGAAGTCCTTTCACAATAACCTAGCACACAAAGCAACCTGAATGGGGCCCGTGTCTGACCTCTGGCTTCCCTTCTGTCCCGAGACAGAGATGAGATGTACCTCTACCCTCCAACTTTCCTTGCCAATTCTCATCAATCTCCCATAGCAGTCTAATTTTCAGCTGGGTTTAAAAATTCATTCCAATGTCACATGGAATTCACAGACACACTCACTATTAAGAGGGCTTATTATAGTCACCAGGTTACCACAAACCAGGAGGAGTATACAGCAAAGACAGGGGCATCGGTCTGTAGCGACTTCTCTCCTCAGCCAGCAGCAAAGTCGTCAGCCAATACTGAAGCGCTCAGCCTCCAAAGGCTAGAGGGCCAGCCGATGTCCTCCTCGTGGTCTCATCTCAGTACTGCTTCATGAAGTGTTTCATGCTCTCCTGATCTCAGCCTCTGGTGTCTCTGCTCTCCCCTTCACCAAAAAGGTCTAGAATGTGCTGCACGAAGGCTTCCTCTTCCCAAAGTCCTACAATTTCTCTTGCTACTCCTGCTTCCCAGATGGCTCACCTTTATAGACAGTGGGAGGATAACTAAAAGTGACAACCCCCCTCCCTTGATGACATACACACCCTATTTGCATAGTCCCACCCAACCACTTGGTTGGAATTAAAAACATGGATAACCCCCCCCCACCCCCACATGTGTGTCCTTGACTCCAGGCTGACTCAGAGCCCCTGTAAAATAGAATAGAACTGGCCCTGTGAGTATCTCCGGCTGTCTCTTCCCACATGGAGGGCCTGGTGGCTTCAAACTGCTGTCCTTGCAGCTAGCAGCTCACATTCATAAGCACTCTGCCCCCAGGGCTCCTGAACCATGAGAGCGGAGCAAAACTTCTCTACTTATGCTCATCCTCATGCATGCTTTAAATGATCTCTAGATTGCCTATAATATCTAATACAACACAAATGCTCTATCAGTAGCACTTTAATCTCCCTCTTCACATTTAAAAGATTGTTTTGATCAATTAATTGTTTTTTCCCCAACTCCATGAATATTTTAATCCAGGCTAGGTTGATTCTGTAGATGCAGAAACTATGGCTATGGAAAGGTGGCTATATAAACATAAGTATGTACTTATAATCACATGATGTAAATGAGGATGAATATGAGTTTATGGATTGGAAAACATGGCTTTCTTCTGATATTTGCCTTTGTGATCTTTGAGTGTAAGTGACAATCAACTTATGTCAAAATCACAGGCACGATATTTTTGCATTTCTATGCATACTTTTGTAATTCAATGTGTATAGTAAAAATAATAAAACTTCTATACTACTTATATTTTTATTTTACATTAATTTCACAAATTTTATCTATGAAGCAAGCACACAGCTCCCACACAGGATGACTTGGAGAAAAATGTAGGCAGAAATGAATTTGTTGTTGCAAAGAGATAGTTTGATCAGAGAATGCTTTCTTCAAAACACAATCTTTTCTGTGTATATAAAATGATGACCTTGTTCACATGTGGGAGAAAAATTCACCAAAAGTCTCTCTCTTTCAAAGATTAGCAATAGGAGTTGTGAATTGAAAAACTATAAAAACGACTCCTCTCTGTTGTTAAAACTCGCTCATCTCTCCCCTCCCACTTGACAGTCAGCAAACATGGGAGACGGCCGAGTTTGAAACAACAGTGAAAATTACTTTCACAGAATGTTCCTTCACTACTGTGCTTATCTCCTGTGACATCTGATATTGCTGTGAGAAAGTATAATTGAAAGAAGAATTTTTGGGAAGAGTGAGCACTTTGTAAATGTCTCCCATGATTTCTGCTATCTGTAATTAGAGTCCTAGAAAGACTTAAGGTATTTTTTGTATGGTAATGTAACAGTCTCAACCCTGCTT